>JASAMV010005838.1:0-98835 GCA_030248065.1 Rhynchonema sp. JSB1_4
TACAGATCCCACAACAAGTAGCGTCCCAGTGCGCAGGATTTTTTCGGCCTACCGCGGTTGACTGCAGTCAACTGCAAGCCCACCGGATTGCTATCTTTAACACGCAAGGTATAGGCGACAGCGACCCACCGGGGGCTACCGCCTGCTACCGCAGTCGACTGCGGTGGACTGCGGTGGGGCGCGGTGACTGCGCACTACCGCGCTCCCTTGGCTTGCTCGCTTTTTGTTTTTTTTATCGTACTTGCTGCTATTTACTTGCTTTTGAGCTCCATTCAGCCCGGTTTGGTTTGTGTTTCAAAAGTCGCAGATGCGGGTAATGCAATTCATCGAACGTGGAACGATAACCGCAGCATTTTTTGTTCTCAAACTTCACTTATTAAGAACGAAAATTAAAATATGGTTCGCTGTAAAAGTCACGTGCAAATGTTGATAAAACGGCAGTCCAAGATACATACAATATACTGAACCATTTTCTGAAATATAAAGCGGCAAAACCATTCACAAGAAATTAGATGGGTCACGAACTTCAGTGACAGAACAAATATTATGAGACATAATCATCCAAGAAGAATCGCATAATTTCGCATAATCACATGTCAAAAAACAACGAAACTAAGGTCAATCTCAGCGTGCATTGCGCGCTGCGGAACAGCTTATCATTTTACATGGAACTTGCGCATTTTGCACACATCGCTCGTGATCACAATAATACCGTTTCTGGGCCAAGAAGATGACCCCTCAGCTGTGTCGTCGCTTTGTCGGTCATGTGAACAAGATGCTGCCCAAGGTCATTGCCAGCGGCGGTGGTCCAACCGATAAATAATTGGGTTGTTGTGTTGTGATAGCGGACGTGAAACTTGCATGTAATAATAGTCTGGTGTGATTGCGAAATTGAAGCTTGTATGTAATAGTCTTGAGTCATAGCGCGAGCGTGAAACTCGTATGTAATAATAATCTTATGTGATAACGGATAGCTTGTTCTTTCTAATCAAAAGTCGTTTAGTTATGAGTAGTAAGCCTCAATTTCGTACTATTGCATAAACGAAATTTAGTGTAGCATATTTTTACTTCGTGACTTTTAAAACACAAACCAGACCGAGCTGAATGGAGCTCAAAAGCAAGTAAATACATAGCAGCAAGTACGATCAAAAAAACAAAAAGCGAGCAAGCCAAGGGAGCGCGGTAGTGCGCAGTCACCGCGCCCCACCGCAGTCGACTGCGGTAGCAGGCGGTAGCCCCCGGTGGGTCGCTGTCGCCTATACCTTGCGTGTTAAAGACAGCAATCCGGTGGGCTTGCGGTTGACTGCAGTCAACCGCGGTAGGCCGAAAAAATCCTGCGCACTGGGACGCTACTTGTTGGGGGATCTGTATGCCGTCGTTCCAACTTGCGATGCGCCAACTTTCCTGATGGTGCGCAAGTCAGACCCGCAGGTTTAAGATTTAAGCTTGGCCAGAATTGTTCACGGTAACCACGAGAATCGACACAATCGCTGCAGCTGCTAAGGCGCTAAATCGCTAAACCGCTTGAAAGATTAGACGTTCCATTTTTTTCAAAAAAAACAAAAAAACAAAACAAAATTATTATCGGATTGCGTGACATGATCGTTTCAGTGTGACTTCCCCCAGATTGCTCCAGTTGGGCAGGAATACATACGTGAAGATTGATTCAACCGCAGACTTTTGAGCATGCGCGGATCAGAAAGCAAGGTGTTTTGTTGCGCACGTAAAATGGCGCGCATTATGGTTTTGCGACACACTTTAGCCAAAATGCGTTCCAAATTACCTGACACATAATAATACGGACACTATACAAATCAAAGCACACGATCCAATAGTATAGTAAATGTACTACTGATACTTACATACAACCAGAGTGAGCAAAAACTTGCCAGTTTATGAGCCAACCTGCGCGTGTTCAAATGTTTGTTGGTGACGGTGTATTTGAAAATGGTTGACACAGATCGGGTCAAAAGATCGCTGACGCTGTTTTTTGAATGGGATAACGAATTTTGTGCGAACGTGCTGTGCACCAGGTCATCGTCAGTTGGAATTTGACCACGTATATGCATCTATGTATTTATTAACTCCAAGCAGACAAATTAGCAGGTTTGTTCCGAGCTCTATGACCGACCATCCCCTAAGCATAACACTGATGAACTTTGGAAATAGCAGGTGTTATACGCATCGATGACCCCGTGGTACGAGATGCGTCCACTACATTACGATCAGCCATATCACAAGCCGAAGATCACGCGATACACGCAGGGCGGTAAGCGATACTGTGCAGGTCTATAACCTGCCCTGGTTGTAGGCGCGGTAAAGTTGACCTTCAGAAATGGTTTGGACCAAAGCGAACAGCATGAAAGTTCGTCGGTATATCTAAACCCGGTAATTCATTTATCAAATGTTTTGATAGTCAAAAATTTTATGTTTTGCTCTTGCTTGACCGACCATAGCCATTGAACAACAGCAGCGTTGACCCCCTGTTTTGAGGAAAGTAACGTTGCAGGATAAGGTGAGCGAAATGGATTCTTGCAGTACGTGTGAAAAAAGCTTTTTAAAGCGTCTCAGTGGGAAAATGCAACGGAAACAAGATTAGAATGATATCACAGCGGCGTGGGGAGAAACGGCATTACACCATACAACCGTTATTCGTTGACAGAAAGCGCAGAGGCGACAAAAAAGCCTTCGGATCGTTAATGATTACAAATGCATGTCAAATCTATGACCATAACAAAGATCGAAAACGAGAGCATTTTCGTTAAGTGTATCAAAACCGGAGAATGTTCACAATAAAGGTCACGATTGATGGGTTGATAAAGCGTGGGGAGCTAAACTCGGAACTCTACATATAACTATAACACCAGATAAACGAATCTGCTCCAGCATATACACATTTCTAGTTAGAAGCTATGGGATCGATAATCCAAACGTAATTACTTTTTTCATTCAGATCATTCATGTCGATAAAAATAGCAATCTGCAATAGCATTAGCCACAAGGCTCAATAACCAACTGTGATGCACATAAAGGCACAGAGGAGCTGCTCGCTTGCACAACTGCAAGGTGCCTACAAACGCACGGGACGGTGAGTCAACTTTGTGCACACATGTGCTGGTGTAGTGTGATGTTTATTCATGTATTGATTTTGATGTCCTGTTTTTGTCCACTCACTCAACACGACAGATAAAATGACAGGTTGCTTTGTCAGGCAACTATCGGTAATGAAAAGAGCGTGGCATGAAGCCTGACATAAAGTCCTGCCAAGGCAGTATGGAAAACTCCAAAGGGCGATCAGCAAAACAGCAAAAATAACGTTGGGGTGGTTTCGGTGGTTATCGCTTTGATATCAAACCAGACACCCCAGTCACAGTCCCAGCTAAATCCAGAGGTTATCGATGTGGATTTTCGTTATTATTGAGGGGAGCGAGATTAGGATAGCACGGTCAGCTTTTTTAGCATAGCCTCTTTGTGGATTGGGGATACTTAGGCCTAATCAATGTGCAGCTAAGCAACTCACGCGCTAACACTTAGGTTGTCGACACAAGCCGAAGACGCATACTTATCAAACGAGCGCAAGAAACAATGCATTGTGTCTACGATTTCCGTTGACGACATTAGCATAATCCTGTAAACGTGAATTTTGCTATTTTGTCAGAAAATGCGTCACAATTCCCGGAGCTCTGTTCTGAACAAGCGTGAAAAATGTTCGAACGCCAAAACGGTCCATATCTCACTCCAGCGCAGAGAACGGTCCAAAAAAGCTGAGCTGGATTTCCGGCCAGGATACAATTACAGAGAGGCAGGTCAGAAAATCGTTGCTTTTCAGCTGGGCCATTCAGCTGTGGAAAGGGGGGTTTTCGAAGTTTTTTACTACATTTCAATGAAAAAAACGAAGGCACATTTTTAGCGTTTAACGTCAGCTTGAGCTGGCGCCGCACTGAAAAAATACTGAAAAGCGCACTCGCACGTTCGTAGGGAAAATCTTAAAAATGCGACACACTCAATTGAAGAATGCTTCACGTGGAAACTTGAGCGAGCGTAAGAGTAAGCGCTGCGGCACTTGAAACTTGACAAAAAAACAAAGCGCGTACCTTCATTATATAGTACCTTGAAAACAGGAATTATCCGTCAACTGTACGACATTGGGGTATAAATTGAACAGAGATGAGATGCGGATAATGGACCTGAGCAATGAGGCGTGCGAAATTCACAGCAGTGGGTAGGCCCGGCCGTCCGCAGCAAACCGCACAAAACACCGCCAGACCAAGAGCCTGGCTGCCTACGTGCGATTTTGCAGAATAACGCCGCATGCGGCATAACAAGCCGCGCAGCCAAGGGTATATAGCAATAGTGAAGCCCAGCACCAGCCATAGCGCAAGCCACAGCAAGCCGTTACACAGAAAAACTCTAGCTCGCACCATAGATGGGCACTACCTTGTGCAGCCAACGCCACCACAACCATACATGGCGCAAAATGACGTGGGCTGCGTATCGCATGTTTGGCTTGAACACAGGCCGAAGCTGCGCGTACCCATCTATACGTACCCATACATACCCCTATGTAGTGTGCAAGACTGAGAGTATTCTACATTCTGACCTACCCCATCACATACCATGTGTGTCTGCGTCTCATTTATCGAACGTTTTTGCTCCCTTTCCCTGCATCCAAGCGAACAGAAACACATGTATGGTATCACATTGGTGTATGTACACTTCACAGCTCGCACCATAATGCACCTGAGAGCCCAACTGAAGAATATGCCGCGCACATTCAGCTCACATTGAGCTTGCTGGCTGGAAAAGAAGAAACACAACATGTGAATTCGGAAAAAAGGCATACAGTACATGCCCGCCTGTGGTGTCGGCACACAATCCACCCTACATACGGCATATACTGCGCACATACCAATGTTGATGTCACGTGGTAGGCATCTATGACATCATGCATGACGTGCGCATACAGTACATACTCACTCAATTCGATAGCAAAAGGTCGCAACCGCGCCTGCGCGCGTGTGCGTGCCTCTGCAATACTCCCTTGATAAATACAACGGTGGGCTTATGGTATGTACAGTGGTCAAATCAAATCGTCAGATCATGTATTATTTCTCGCGCTCATTTGGGGCTCATGTACATATTACTGCTTCACTTGACAACAAGATGTTTTAACTTGGTTTGACGACAGTGTTGTATTGGCCCAACTGTACGCGTGTGTGCCTTGGTGTGGGGTGCTGAACGGGGCTTTATAAAATACTGATGTGTGTTTGGAACAGCACAGTGGAAACTGCATTGTTCGTGGTGGGTAATAGGCTTGACTTCCGACGGTTGCCCCCTTGAAAATGAAAGAACGAGAAATTCACTTGTTATTTGTTTGTGATCTTACCTGAAGGGGATCTTACTTGTGATCTTACTTGAAGGGTTCTGTTCTCCGCATTCCGTATCTGCCCGTGAGACGGCTGGTTGTCAAGAAATACCACCGGTCGAGGGAGGATGGAATAAAGGGTCAAAAGCGGACTACTCGAAGTCACCCATCCACATCTGGTGACCGTTAGGTATGTTTACACTGGTGTTTAGTAGTCGAGCTTTGCACAAAAGACGAGCTTTGCACAAAAGATCACAGATCAGTAACGTTGCGGTTTAACTTTGTGGGGACGGAGCAGTTTCGGCCGAAAATGCCGTTTGCAATGGCGTCCTGCAATAGCGCCAGCGGTACACCGCCACAAGTGTGTGTGTGTGTGTGTGTGTGTGTGTGTGTGTGTGTGTGTGTGTGTGTGTGTGTGTGTGTGTGTGTGTGTGTGTGTGTGTGTGTGTGTGTGTGTGTGTGTGTGTGTGTGTGTGTGTGTGTGTGTGTGTGTGTGTGTGTGTGTGTGTGTGTGTGTGTGTGTGTGTGTGTGTGTGTGTGTGTCGTCAAATGCTCCAGCTTGCAAAATGAACGCTAATTTCGAACGCAAACTGCAATCATCTGAACAAAATCCCGCCGTAACACTCATGCTCAATTTGTGGTTCATATCTGTCAAACCGGATACACTAACTGAAAAAAATGAAAATTGCCAGCAGAAAGACTAAAAATAACATGATCAAGAAAGAAAAACGCGCCACAAAAAGTTGGAATCGAAAAAACACAGCTTGCGAACCGACAAACATTGATATCGCTCGTTAAAACGACTGAAACTGTTTGCAAAACCTGAAAGCTCGTCTTTCGACTATCATACACAGTGAACATTCAAACAATTAGCCACGATACTTCAGTTTTATGTACAGAGTTGACGGATTCCAAATGTTCAGAACCGTTTATTTTCAGGTCTGAATTCCCCATCGTCCTGCATTCCTTTTTAAAATATTACCGACACTGAAACATGGAATAATGGGGTATGTTTTCTTTGTCGTTTTTTTCGTTCTTGTTCACATTTTTGTTTATTGATACTCATGTTCATTTTTTAGGGTTTCTCCGGATCTTGTGTAAAGGTCTTTGCGGAAGCGTGCAGATAAAATTTGAATTTGAATTTGAATAAAACCCGAATAAAGCCAAAACAACGTTTGATTCCTTGTTTTGGTTTTTTTAATATTCAATAATCACAATCCTATTTTCTCAAACAGGAATTGCGATAACAGTATTGATGCACAATGATCACGAATTACAAGAGAAATTCAAAATCGCTGCAGCGTAATAGGCGGCGGTTTACGGTAGGCCCGATAAAACGTTAGATGCTGTGTAATGTTTCGTCAAGCTACCGTCGCCCGCTGCCTGTACCTCGCCAAAGTGATTTTGAATTTGTTTGCAAATCCTGATTTTCATGCACAGATGGTGCGTCAACAGGCTGGTTTTTGTTCCCGAATGGCCATGTTGGTGGATCAATTTTGGTGGGTAATCGTCCCTTTGGTAAAGTTCCTCAACCTTAATTTTCTTGATGATGTTGGAATAACATCATCAGACAAATTCCGTTGTGGTACTTCGTTCCCAAAAAGGACTCAACAATGATATGAATGAAAAAAACGAGGTCCAAAACCCAAAAAGTAATAGTGGCGGACCCTGTTTAAGGTATGTATCCGCATAGGCTGCCATATGGTACCTGAGCTGCCGAAAAACGCGATATTTTTATGTGCGTTTTTTTCGTCTTTTGAGAACGTGTAAAAACTTTTACGAATACGTTTACAGCGTATTCTATAAACGCCGTTACCTATTGGGGGCAATACTGATAGTGATAATAACCAGTTTCGTGCTGTGTCCACGACAAAAGTTGCCATCAGCATTTATGTCTCACGACTGGTCCCACCCGTTTGTTGATGTTGACTAACGTTGTTCAGGCGTCCCGTACGACACTACTGTTGCTCAATTCTCCTTTCACTAACTTTTTATTTATTGGAAAATTTTTCTCAGGCCGGTTTCACAATGCATGCGGGTGCGGGTTGCGGGTCAGGCATTTTCCGGTGTAGCAGCGCATACAAAAGGCATTTCTTTATAATTCTGGTACCGTTGTAATCAGCGTGTCGATCTTGACACGCTTGTTGCTTTTGACTTCCATGCCTACCCATTTACAAACAAAATGCAGTTCAGTGATACCTTAAAATCAGCATTTAGACGCGCAAATTGTTCACCAGGTGGTGTCTTAGGCGTAGGCTTTGGCTTAGGCTTAACATGGCTAGTTTAATGGCGAATAACATGCATCTCATGGGGATCCGGTCCCCAACCCAATGTTATACGCAGGCCTAAGTCGATAGACCTAATATGCAAAGAACAACCACGAATGCTTTCAAATTTTGAAGTTTTTGCTGTAATGCTCATACTGTAACCGTAACCGTTTGCACGTTTCCTATACAGGAGTTTATACAAAAACTTGGGAAAATGAGCTGCCCATAAACGTGCCCACATCTGAGGGCTTCTCTCCATTAATTCTACCAAAACAAAACTCCAACAATTTGCTCGCTCAAGTTCATGTCCCGCTGTCCCTGCTATTGTGATTGATGAATGTCTGATTGATGTTGTCGATGCAAACAAATATCTGGGTGCTGTTATTGATTCCAAGTTTGATTTTGGCTTGCACACTACTGCCACATCTGTGAAAGTGAAGAAAATTGCTGGTTCATTGTACCGTACCTTTCGTAATGATCTACCTGTGTCTGTCATGCGTTATCTGTATCAAACCTTGATTTGCTCTGTCATGTACTATTCGTGTGAGGTGACCTATCCTATTCATGACTATTCACGTAATTTGTTGGAAAGAACACAAAAATCCATTATTCGCATGTTCTCTGGCAATTTTGATCGGTCTGTGTCATATTCGCAGTTGTGTTCAATGTTTGGTGTTGATTATGTGGGTGTCACTGTCATGAAACGTCGTCTGAGATTGATGCATTCTTATGTTCTTGGTATTCGTGCTGCTCCTGTTGACTCTATTTCGTTCATTTCTGATTCCAATTCTCGCTCCAGTTCTCGTCTTAATCATTCTCGTGCCATTTGTATCCCACGTGCTAAAACTCATATTCTCGCTACCAGTGCTATTGTTATCATGTCCCATCTTTACAATGCTTTACCTGATTTTGCTGTTTTCCTGCGAATGGGCACATTCAAAGGAGTCATTCGTTCGCAAAGCTTGATTGTTGAATTGTTGTACAAATTGCGATTGCTGCCAGTGAAATTTATTCCGTCCGTGTGTGAAATGTAATTGACCGATCATGCTGTGTTTCTGTGTTTTCTGTGTTTTTTGCTCCTTATCATCATCTACACCTCTCGATCTGTAACTTCCACTGGCCCACCAAACACTTGTAATTATTTATGGTTTCGTCGTTACTGTCCAGCTTATGCGTGTTGTTGACGTTACCATGTTGCTTCTGATGCAATAAAAAACTTGAACTTGAACTTGAACTTGTTTGAAAACGAATGGGGAATGTTTTTTTCCAGATTGGCCGAAACTCGATGTTCTCTGAGCGGAAAGTAATCGACAAATACATGGAAAAATAGTATTCAAGATGCAGAGCAGCAGTACGAAGGAAACGAAAGAAGCAATTTTGGATTTGGTGACGAATCAGGCGGCTGAAATCGATAGCGGCAGTTTCGGTGCGGTGGTCCGCATTCCGTATCTGCCCGTGAAACCGCTGGTTGTCAAGAAATACCACCGATCGAGGGAGGATGGAATAAATGAAATCGAACGAATCGTCAACAGCGGACTACTCGAAGTCACCCATCCACATCTGGTGACCGTTAGGTGTGTTTACGCAGGTGTTTAGTGGTCGCGCTCAGGGTTCCGTGCTTTTAGGGCCCGCGTGCATTAGGGCCCGCGTGCATTAGGGCCCAGCGTGCATTAGGGCCCACGAGCATTAGGGCCCACGTGCATTAGGGCCCGCGTGCATTAGGGCCCATGTTTCATTAGGGCCCATGTTGCACCAGGGCCCAGCGCTCATTAGGGCCCAGCGTGCATTAGGGCCCAGCGTGCATTAGGGCCCACGTGCATTAGGGCCCACGTGCATTAGGGCCCGCGTGCATTAGGGCCCGCGTGCATTAGGGTCCACCGTGCATTAGGGCCCAGCGTGCATTAGGGCCCAGCGTGCATTAGGGCCCAGCGTGCATCAGGGCCCAGCGTGCATTAGGGCCCAGCGTGCATCAGGGCCCAGCGTGCATTAGGGCCCACCGTGCATTAGGGCCCACGGTCCATTAGTCCTTTACACGAGCTAAGTAGTGTGAAACATCACTTACGGGACGGGACGCTTCAGAGCGACTGACAGATAACGGGTTCGACAGTGTGGGCCGCGTTTATGTCCTGCACATTTATGATGACAGCCTTATTTATGCACACTGTGCAACATGGTGGTTCTTTCCCGCTATCAAAACAGCAGATCAATTCAACAAATCATGTACAGTAGGTTCGTTACGGATTGAGCGGTTGGTGCCAGGAGGTTGTGATGTCGTGCAGAAATGTCAGTCCTCTCACAAACCAACAGCCGCAGTGTGCCTGAAGCTGCAAGAGGAAGGGCGGTGGCTAAAAAGTACATACATATACTGCATAGCTACTGCAGGTACATATTTATCCGCATGAATGCCGTTCTCCAAATCACATTGCAACGAATAAGTTGCTCATGTCCGAACCGAGCTCAGTATTGAAACTGCTGTGTGCTTGACGTACCCACTGATCTTACAACCGAAACAGCAACCGTACTGAACGTGCACAACCGTATGTCATTTATGAATTATCACCGCGTTGCGCAGGAAGGCAAATTTCATACTGTAGACCAAACTTCAACCTCCAACGATCAAAACGGTTCGAGATGCAGTCATGAGCAAATGGACACTTTATGGGTGTTTGGGTGCGTGCATGCACGCTCATCTCACGGATCCCACATCGCGCAAAAATGGTTGCTTTGCTTTGGGAACGATCCACAACAAGTATAGATGATTCATCGCTTCGCGATACCGGTTTGATGATTTCGCTGCTTTAATATCATGCCCATGACAAGCGACAGCGCAATCGCGTGCCATTCCTTTATAATCGCTTGTTTACGTAAATTGACCCTGTATGTATAACATACCTAGGTACCCAGTTTTCCAAAGACTCAGAATACCGCATAACATTTCACTAATCATAATTTGTATTTCTGAGAAAAATGCTTTTGGTAACACACTGTCGATCCATCCTTGCATGTCGGCATTACCTTGCACCGATTGCACACCTTTCCCACAGACTAAGGTGCATAGATAACACGCTGGGAAAGATTCTTCCATGTCATGCTTCATTTCTGTATTTCTGATTGTCTTGGCGTTGCTTTCTTTTGTTCCAAATATAACTCAAGTCTTTTGCACATGTGACTGCAGATGTGCCATTGTTGAAGCTGGCTCAACCTACACAGGGCTTCACCCAAAAGTTAATCCTGCGCCTTGTCTATAAATAAGGCTGTCATCATAAATGTGCAGGACATATACGCGGCCCACACTGTCGAACCCGTTATCTGTCAGTCGCTCTGAAGCGTCCCGTCCCGTAAGTGATGTTTCACACTACTTAGCTCGTGTAAAGGACTAATGGACCGTGGGCCCTAATGCACGGTGGGCCCTAATGCACGCTGGGCCCTAATGCACGCCGGGCCCTGATGCACGCTGGGCCCTAATGCACGCTGGGCCCTAATGCACGGTGGGCCCTAATGCACGCTGGGCCCTAATGCACGGTGGACCCTAATGCACGCGGGCCCTAATGCACGTTTGAAAAAAGAAGTTTTTTGCCCAACCCTGGTCGCGCTTTGCACAAAAGATCATAGATCAGCGGTTCAGCCTTGTGGGGACGGTGCAGTTTCGGCCCAAAACGCCGGATTGCAATGCGGTCCTGCAATAGCGCCAGCGGTGCATGTGTGTGTGTGTGTGTGTGTGTGTGTGTGTGTGTGTGTGTGTGTGTGTGTGTGTGTGTGTGTGTGTGTGTGTGTGTGTGTGTGTGTGTGTGTGTGTGTGTGTGTGTGTGTGTGTGTGTGTGTGTGTGTGTGTGTGTGTGTGTGTGTGTGTGTGTGTGTGTGTGTGTGTGTGTGTGTGTGTGTGTGTGTGTGTGTGTGTGTGTGTGTGTGTGTGTGTGTGTGTGTGTGTGTGTGTGTGTGTGTGTGTGTGTGTGTGTGTGTGTGTGTGTGTGTGTGTGTGTGTGTGTGTGTGTGTGTGTGTGTGTGTGTGTGTGTGTGTGTGTGTGTGTGTGTGTGTGTGTGTGTGGCAAGGCCATTCTCAAAACAAGAGCGGCTGAGGCATATCGCGCTTGAAATGAATCTCTGTCGGATTGTTAGAGTTTTGGATTGCATACGTATTGAATACATATTTTCAACTTTTAGTTTGGCGTATTATTCTTCCATGTGACACTTCTCACCAAAACATTCCAATGGCCCTTGGCTTCTGGTGTGCGCTGACCAGGGTTGGGCAAAAAAAACGACGGCGTTTTTTCTTAAAAAAAAACGACGTTTTTTTTTAAAAAAAACGCCTGGGTCGTTTTTCGTTTTTTTTAAAATCCTGAATTTCCTTGATTTTCCCTGATTTTTCAGGGAAAGTACCCTGATTATCAAGGAAAATCAATTTTTTGTCCCATTTTTATCAAAAAATTTTCGACCAATTTTTACTTTGTCGAGATACGTCGATATACGGAGTTTGACTTTCAGTGATGACCCCGGCCAAAGTTGGTCCAATGATGCGGGTCTGATATGGGATCTTAGCAACTCGCTAGAAAAGGGTTGAAACCCGTTTATTTTGCCTCAGAACACATAGAATTATTTCATTTAACCACGTTTTCTTCCCAACATGAGCGTTTTCCAATTTTTTTGGGGGCATATTTTGGTCATCTGGGCGTTTAAAAAAAACGTTTTTTTAAAAAAAAACGTTTTTTTTAAAACGATTTTTTGAAAAAAAACGTTTTTTGCCCAACCCTGGCGGTGACTTTGGGTACAGTTTCGGTGTGATCGGTGGAACTCGCGGATGGGTCGATCAAGCTCAATGGTCGCGAACATTCGTGGTGTGTGTGTGTGTGTGTGTGTGTGTGTGTGTGTGTGTGTGTGTGTGTGTGTGTGTGTGTGTGTGTGTGTGTGTGTGTGTGTGTGTGTGTGTGTGTGTGTGTGTGTGTGTGTGTGTGTGTGTGTGTGTGTGTGTGTGTGTGTGTGTGTGTGTGTGTGTGTGTGTGTGTGTGTGTGTGTGTGTGTGTGTGTGTGTGTGTGTGTGTGTGTGTGTGTGTGTGTGTGTGTGTGTGTGTGTGTGTGTGTGTGTGTGTGTGTGTGTGTGTGTGTGTGTGTGTGTGTGTGTGTGTGTGTGTGTGTGTGTGTGTGTGTGTGTGTGTGTGTGTGTGTGTGTGTGTGTGTGTGTGTGTGTGTGTGTGTGTGTGTGTGTGTGTGTGTGTGTGTGTGTGTGTGTGTGTGTGTGTGTGTGTGTGTGTGTGTGTGTGTGTGTGTGTGTGTGTGTGTGTGTGTGTGTGTGTGTGTGTGTGTGTGTGTGTGTGTGTGTGTGTGTGTGTGTGTGTGTGTGTGTGGCAAGGCCATTCTCAAAACAAGAGCGGCTGAGGCATATCGCGCTTGAAATGAATCTCTGTCGGATTGTCAGAGTTTTGGATTGCATACGTATTGAATACATATTTTCAACTTTTAGTTTGGCGTTTCTCGAACCCGAGCCGCTAATATTCATGGAGGAGTGCATCCGAACGCTACAACAAGTGATTAAGTTCTCGAAATACGCGGAAACAGCGAATATTTGGCGAACGTTGGAAATCGCCATTCAAATAATCGACGGTCTGTCGTATCTGCACGATCGTCAACTCGTCCACCGCGACGTAAAGGCCGAAAAGTGCGTTGATTCTGAGTTTTGACGATAGGAGAACAAATCTTGACTAATCTACGACACAAATTTGGTGAAAACCCCCTAGTTTTGTTCTTGGTGAAGGAAAAACCTAAAGGAAAGCATGCCACTTGCAAAAAATGCACAATTGTGCAAAAAGGAGAAAATAACCGACAAACCACGTCCACAACGCAATCGGGTATTGATGATAATGTAGACTTCACAAGATCTTGAGCTCAAACAATTTTCGCTCTTAAATGTGTGGTGCCCAAGTGAGACATGTGCTCCCAGGGACTCCCAGGAGTTCACAAGTAGTCTGCAGCTTTGTCGAAGAATCCAAATCCAACAATCCCGCTCATGTATGTATTTGGCGGTATTTTCGCCGAAAAAAAAGCGTTCAAAATTCACCCTGCCGGCCCCAGTAATGTTCATAAACATTTCAGCGTGCTGCAAACGAAGAGCCGCGTGTTCAAGGTGGGCGATTTCGGCCAGCTAATGCATCAGGATTTGGTGCCGCCGGACCGAGTGGCTTACAATGCCGGTCGACCACATTTGGCGCCTGAGGCGTACTGCAAATATGAGCAATTAGTCGGCTCACCGCCCCCGCCACCATCGTGCAAAGTTGACGTGTTCAGCTACGGTGTGCTGCTGTACGAAATAGCCACCGGACGCACGCCTAATTTCGGAGAGGCTCAGGTGCTGATGAAACGGTGAGTTTTTTTTGGGAACATTCTGAGTCGGGTGTGATTACAGCTCAGAATGGTTACGAAACCCATAATGCAATCACGAGATGTTCGGACCTGACTTTGTGCTCCGAATAAATTTGGCTCAACGAACTGGGGTAGCACTTTTACGGAGCTGAAAGGTATTCTCTCACCGAATTGTCCGTCGTGTTACTCAGGGTCACTGATTGGAAAAATGAAGCTGAAAAGTTGAAAAAATGAAACTGAAAAGTTATGTGATAATACAGTTGTGTAATATGTCTAATCCTAAACAGCGGACACCGACCGTACGTCGATCAGTTACGGATCACGCCAGCACCCGATGTCGAGTCATACGGCATCGATGGTGTGAACGCGGTGATCGCTTCTGCCACAGCCTTCCATCCGAAAGATCGCATCGACACTCGAGCCATACGCTATCAGTTGGTGTCGATGTTCGACAAGTTTGTTGAATCGTCTGTCACCTGGACAGATGAACGACACCAGGCTCTCGTCGACAAGGTGGAAAGCTTTTGTGTGTGTATTTGTCAATCTTTGTGCATATCTGTAGTCAGTTTATGTTTTCTGAAACACCCCGCCTCAGACCAGAAGCCAGAAGAAAGTTTGCAGATTGATTATTTGATTTTGGAACCATAATAAGTCTTTCTACAATTCATTTTCAATCTTTGGCGACTTTTCCATGCATATGAGCTGAAGAGGCAGTGGTTTCTCTTTGGAGCACATGAAAATCTGCTCGCCACCCGCCGATGACCAGGAGCTTCTGTTTCAAAATTTACAAATTGACCATGATGTTGTCAACTAATTGTCACACATAATTGTCAAGGTGGGCATGTACGACGTGGTCCATTTATTGGCTGCCGGCCGGCAATCGCCTGATGTTGCAAGCAGGACACATCGGTTCATGCGAACACTGCGAGTGAAGGACGCCGCTGAATGCATGTTCTTGTTTTCACTTCCTTTCAACTTTGTTGTATGCCAGCACCTGGATCCGTGTGTTTGCACAATGTGAGTGTTCTACGCGTGCACTAAGCTCTGCTCGTGGTGCATTGTGGTCAATTTGATAGAAATTCTCGCACCGACGAGGCCTGGCACCGCGCCCGTCTGTGAAACACAGCCCGAAGCGAGCAGAGCGCTGTACATATACATACTTTTTTGGCGAGACCCTGCGAGGTCGTGGCTTCCTATTACATAGTTTCATGAGTTCTTCACGTGTTCCTTGTGCACTTCAGTGTATCGCTCGTTGCACGATGCCGACTATATGAGCAGCCCGGATCGTCATCAGCGCAAGTACAACTTCGATCGATTGTTTCTGGGCGCTCTTTGGGTGAAACATCTGCTTAAAGGTGCTGGTTAACAACCCTTCGACCGCGCTTGATCTTGGGGGTAGTATATATAAACAAAGTTTGGACATCGTGTTACTCGACCCTAATCTGGTGAGCCGATTGGTTGCTTCCTGATGTTTCACGGCCACATTGAAGTTTGCCCCTCGTGAAAAAAACCGAAAAAATTTGAAACGCTGCTGGGACACGAATAGGCTGTTTCAAAGTTTGACACTAGAGTGACAGCAACCTCCAACAGTGTGCCGAAAACCGCAATGCACAATAGCTGTTGAAACGTCCGCATTGTTGAATAAAAAAATAAAAGGTTTCAAAAACCTGGCCATTTTTTTTAGGATTTTCTACTCGTATAATTTTAAGCATCTGTGGTGAATGAAATAAGTTGTCAATTACAAATAAAAATCCTCTAATTATCAAGTTTTTTGTTTGTGCTCCCCAGTTTTCAAAACCCTACACAGCTCACACAATGTTTACCACAACATGCGCAAGGCAGCCATTCCACAGCGCATACACACAACAAAGCTTGCCAGCTGAAACATTGCTGTGTTGTCGCTGTGCCGGCTGTGTGTTGTCGTTGTGTGTGCGCTGTGGAATGGCTGCCTTGCGCATGTTGTGGTAAACATTGTGTGAGCTGTGTAGGGTTTTGAAAACTGGGGAGCACAAACAAAAAACTTGATAATTAGAGGATTTTTACTTGTAATTGACAACTTATTTCATTCACCACAGATGCTTAAAATTATACGAGTAGAAAATCCTAACAAAAAATGGCCAGGTTTTTGAAACCTTTTATTTTTTTATTCAACAATGCGGACGTTTCAACAGCTATTGTGCATTGCGGTTTTCGGCACACTGTTGGAGGTTGCTGTCACTCTAGTGTCAAACTTTGAAACAGCTTATTCGTGTCACAGCAGCGTTTCAAATTTTTTCGGTTTTTTTCACCAGGTGCAAACTTCAACGTGGCCGTGAAACATCAGGAAGCAACCAATCGGCTCACCAGATTAGGGTCGAGTAACACGATGTCCAAACTTTGTTTATATATACTACCCCCAAGATCAAGCGCGGTCGAAGGGTTGTTAACCAGCACCTTTAAAGACGACCAAACGGGCACTAAACCTCTCGACTGGATCGCGGATGTTGATGAAGAACAAGATATGTTCTCGGTGTTCGATTGGGTGCCCCGGCCGGCGTTCACCGACTGCGAGACCGAGATCTTCAACGCATCCGCTCTCACACACATGTTCATGTCCGATATGCTCACGATGTTACATGGTAAGTATAGGTATGTATGCAAAGCCAAACAACGCCAACACGAGCCCGATTTCGGAGGTGGTGTGCTTACAAAGCGAATAGAAAGAGAAAATTATCATGCTCTGTTTCACCAGCGAAATCGAGCTCATGCCGGTGTAGTTTGCCTTTACATTGAGTGGACCGGATACCGTGTCCACCCCGAAACGTTCCTTAGTTGTTCTTCAGCAGCGTCTTTGAGGTCACACGACCTCACAAATCCCAGAACACAAATGCCGAGCATCTTAACGTCGATTAACTGTTTCTGAACATAGCACTTTTATGTTCTATGTCACGTTGCCACGGCATAATAAGTCACGTAGGCGGTTACGCACCGCTCTGTGAAAACCGGGCGAAACGGGGGTACAACGGCAAAAACACACTGCACACAGCTTTCGCATTATTGCACGGAACATGCTGGCACACGTTTCAGGACACGATCCTCGTTTCCGTGACGCGTTCGAAAAACGAGCGCTGCGCAGGCCATACTTCTTCACCAACCTGCCCACAACAGTCGCCATACACACGGTGCTCAGTCAACTTTATCAGCTTGTGTTCGACATCGACTTATCGTTTGACGACATTCTAACGGCAGCAAGCAAAAACATCAAACCCGTTTCCGACCCGTTCAATGGCCACAATGAAGAACAGGTGCTTGTGAACCGCGTGTGCAGCGGAGTGATCAAGTGGTTGCTCGCATCGGCGCATTGCCACCATCGGGACAGATTGCGTCTGCCCGACCGCGCACAGCTGCCATCCGTTGACACGATTGCGACTGCCGTTGACACCCTGATCGACGCCCAGCCATTCGATTGTGTGCTGAGTGATTCGCGTGACACTCGTCACATTTGGATGAATGACGCCGTGATTGAATGGCAAATGAATACGTTGGTGGCGATTGACATGGCGCACAATCTTGGACAGTGTTTGACAGTGGCTCAGCAACAATATCTCAAATGTCGAGCGGTGCCCGCGTGTTTCGACGACGTGTGTCAATCAAGCCAATGGTTGACGACCCCGAGCAATGCTGATGATGATGACAACCCCAGCACCTACGACCGATGGGTTCGTGAAATTCACAACTCGCGCTTGGAGCGCGTCGAGAAATCCATCTGGGTGCTGCTCAAGCAAGACGCGTCGCTCGAATCAATTCCGCAGTTGCTCCGCCTGCTCACGCATCTGATAGCCACGCGCAACGTTGTCTACGACGGGCAGATTCGAGAGACACTGCACAATATCGCAGATATGTCGCTCAAAATGCTGCATCGATGCATGAAGGCCAGATCGGAGCTGCGCGAGCACAGTGATCACGTGATGGCTGTATTGCTGAAGATCAGTCTCGATGAGCGCGCCTGGCCTGACGATATACGCACATTGGCTGATTCGCTGTTGCTGCCATTCGCTGTTGCGATCGAATGCGTTCGCTGTTCGATGCAGCGAACACGATCAATGTCTCGGCTGATCACACCTAGAAGCGCTCTTGGTGTAAGCCCGCGTCTCGGACGAACTCATTCTGATGATGAGAGCGTGTTCTGTATTTGAAAATGATTAGGAACAAAATGGTCTTTTTACACGCTGTTTTTGTGCACTGCATGTGCGGTATGTGATGTCGCTGAGGTATACCATTAGTTGATGTCTATTACGTATGTACAGTAGCTGTAAAACCGTTGACCACTGCTTCGTTCACAGCCATGCTAATTTTTGTCGCGCCTTCTCTTTTAAATATTTCTGGTTCAAAGGACAAGGATTCACTTTCAAAACGAATGATATTTCTTTATTATTTCGAACACGCAAACTGTTTTGCACAAAATCGCCGCAATGCATACCTAACCACAATTTGTGGTTCATATCTGACATGATGGATAAACTTGTTGAGTAAAAAAAAACAGAAAAAATTGCCGGAAAAGAACTAAAATATAATATGATAAAACCGAAAACGCACCGTAAAAACTTGGAATCGAAAAACACAGTTTGAAAACCGACAAAATATTGATATCGCATTTTGAAACGACTGAAAATCATTGCAAAATATTCTAAAATTCATGTTGCAGCCATCATACTCAATGAACATCCAAACAATTAGCCACGACATTCAGCTTTATGTACAGAATTCACGAACTCCAAACATTCGGAACTATCGAAAATAAAATTAAAACTGTAAAGCCACGTATAAACAGAACATGCTGCAACACACGCGATAAACACACACGATAAAACTCAAAACATGTATGTACAGTACATGCTGTAGGTAGAAAAAATGTAATAAAACACACAATTGAAGCAAAAAAATCAGAATAACGACAACTTTATTACATAAAAGTGCTTTCGGATCACATTTTTATGGAGCTGTAGGGCAGCTGTATTCTGCGCAAAAGGACATGATAAGGCTCAAGGGAATCTTTGTTATCAAACTCTGGTCTCGAATGTAGGTCTTATATGTAGGTACATGTATGTAGCTGTGTGGCTTGTAAAAAGGGCAGTGCGCGCACTTTAAAGAAACGTCGAATTGCTGACAAAACGGCGGAAATATTGAAGCTGAATGGAATAAATGAACGAACACAAAGATTTAAAAAATAAATCAAAAAGTCATGGCAACTTGAGAAAGACACGTTCTCCCAGTTTACGTATGGAAAACAATCTTTTTTGTGGAATTCAGCATCGTTTTACATAATTATTTCCAAAATTTTCGCACTTTCACAAATTTTTCGAAAGCTCAATACAATGTGGACTCCCTGTCAGATTTAAAGAGAACGAAACATTGACCATATCGGATTTAATGCCTTCAAAGTGCCAAATCTAACGTCCAGCAACGGGTATGTATCGTTTCAGTGATGTTTCAATGGCCTTGCGATGTGCGATCTTCGTAACACCCATTTCGGTCATGAACTTGCGGTCGGCTTTGGCTTGCATCAGAGTCTGCAATTTTGTGACTACATAATTTGCCACATTATTATAATTGTGAATTGTCGGTTTCGACTTGTTTCCGGGGACGGGCGGTGTACCAGATCATCGTCGGTGCGAATGCACTGCATGGTAGCTAGCGCCCAAAACTCTTGAGAGTTGCATTGTTTTATGTTCTCTTAATTTTCCTTGAATATTGAATCGTCGTCAACTAATTGATGAAACATCAGCCAGCCAACCCTACATACCTTTCCATCAATTTTGTGCTTGGCGAACGTGGTCTTGTAGTCGGCACAGAATTGCAGACTGTCCAACCAGTCACATACGTCACCCACTGTCCACAGAGGTAGCTGTTTGTCGCTGAATAGATTGTTGCCGGTCGGGGTCGGGTAGTCGCCTGAAACATTAGGTTTAGGAACATTAGTTTTGTCTGAAACAATATTATGAAATTTGTGGATGCAGATAGCGCAAAGGGAGCTGCTATTGCGTTTTACCCTCTTTAGAGTGGCGTGAGTTTGGGAGACCGAAATTTCGATGTGATAATGACATACGCGATAAACTTGGAATCCACAGACAGTATACGTGCCTAAGTGAACCAGAAATGCACTAACTTTCAAGACAATATTGTTGTAATATTGGAACTTAAACATAATGTAATCGGTACGCTGTTCCTATCTGGCTTTTGTGGAACGCACATAAGAACACGAGTGGAATCCTATATTAAAATGTGAATTTCTTGTCAAGCACACTAAAATGAAACATCACTCAGCCAGCCACTCACTCAAATCCATGCTGCTGATCTGCGGCGTGCGATCTCTGTCTTCCTCCGCCTTCTCCGCATCCGAATCGCCCGTGCCCGAATCGGCGTCGTAATCGGGCGGCGGCATGAGCGGCGGAGGAAGAAGGGCGGCGCGTTGACCGTTGCTCGTCTTGGAATTCTGCGACGACGACATCACTTGTCCGCTGTCGGCCGAACAGCCGGACAGAGTGGATAATGTTGATGTGATGCTCACCTGATGTGGCAAGGGGAATATTGAAAAAAATGTGAATGAAGGTGGCGGGTGGAATTCACAAAGCAGGATTGTGATGAACAACGATCTGCGCACTGCATATGATGAATTCGCACAAAATTCAACATGATGAAATTCTTGGGTGTGCTTCGCAATGTTTTTCGGCAAAATGTGATGACCGCGAAGTTTGGCGATCAAATTTTTTTGGTGCAAGTTGCAAACCTGCCTATCGAAACACAAAAATTTCTGATAAAAGAGAAAAACAGAAAATAAAATAAAAATCTAAGAATCCAAAACCTCACCGCGTCATTCTCCCTCGAGTTCACCCTGATCATGGTCACATTCTGTTTCGGAGCAGCCCCTTTCTGTTGTGGTTTGTGCGGCAGAGTGGGCGGTGGTTGACCGCCAAAACTGTCCTCCAATTGTTGCGACAACATCGACACTCGATTACGACCATCCGCACTGCCGTCCGATACGTTCATCGATGCCTGAATTGACAAGGTGAGTGTGGCAAGGGCTCAGAATTCTCCATTTTCGCACTATAAGAATCGCCATTTTGACTACCTAGGATCTGGTGTAAATGTGACCAATCAAATTTGCGTCAGCCAGTCATTGACCTTTGCAAGAATAAAAACAAGAATTGTTTTTCAAGTAATGGGTTTGTCTGGTGCTCGTTATCGCTGACGATGACCTGGTGCACCGCTATAGTTTCCAAATATAGGTCGACACAAGCAAACCAAAAAAGCGCATTGCTGTGCGAATACAGTATATTAGATTATCATTGACAAACAACCTACCACTATGCACCTCAGTTACACGAGGAGAAAAAAAATGAATCAAATTCAAACTCCGAGTTTGCGAACCTGCAGCAACTCCGGCGGCGGCGGTGGCGGGAAATCGGGGGACGGCGGCACACCATCTTCGTCTCGTTCGTCGCCACTTTCCGACTCGGCAACATTCGCCAGCACCGTCGTGCCTGAATTATAAAGGCGCATGTGCTCGTGCCCGACCGGACTCAGACAGGGAAGTAGTTATTCACCACACCCACACGTGGTATAAATGTGAAACATCACCCACCCATCACTTCATCGCCGCATTCACTCGGTTCCAACGACGTTCGACTTGAGGTGTACCCGCTGTCCTTCTTGTTGAACCCGTTGGTGACCGGTGGCGGAGGACTGCGATTGTTGATGCCACCCTTGCCACTGGGGGTTGACTTGGATGCCACTGATTGCCTGATTGATAAAGGGGAGGGATTGAAAATGGGTTATTTTAGGTGCATTCTTATACACATCCCCTCTTTACAACTGCTGACCGGGACCCGTAAAGAATGTCTACGGGATCAGGTCTATCGTGTCCCCCCCCCGGATTTCGGACTAAACTGTCTACGATTCTAAACAAGCGGGGTCACTGTGACAAGGGTAGACTCTACTAAGCACGTGTCCCGTTTACAGGATGACACGACACAAAGAAAATCAAAAATGTGTGAAGACGCTAAACCGCAAAACATTTCACATCACAACGAAGCGACCAACCTCACAGACTCCTTCAAACTGAGTCCCGATCTCTGCCCAGACCCTTTGATCGCTTTTGACACCCCACTATTGCTGTTCGGTGAAACATTAGGCCCGGTAGGTTGTTGCTGTTGTTCCTCGACCATAGTGGTGAATACAACGTTTGGGTTCGGTTTGATGACATTATTGTTATTATTCGTGCTGGCTTTATTGTTCGAAATCACGTTCCGTCTTCGTGCGAGTGCTTGTCTGAGATCGGAGTCAAAGTCTGAGACCGGTTTCGTCGCATCGGACTGAGGCATAACGGGCGCAGACGGGGACGGGTGAATGCCGGCGGAGGACTTTTTCAGTTTCACTGACGACAGAGCGGCCGCGGTGATGGCACCTGGCGGAGGATTTTTCGAATTGGTCGTTTTTATATGGCGATGTGGTTTTGTATTGCTCCGTTTTCATCAAGAGACTGTGTCCCAGTGGATCCGAATGCACCATGGCCAAAAAAGTGCACACTTGGTGATCGCATATTTTGACACTTCTTCTGGTCAAAGAAAACACTGAATGGGCATGATAACAAACACCTTTAACACACATAAAAGTGAGAAAATTTAAATCTAAGTAAAAGTGGGGACAAAAAATATATGATCCGCCCACCTCCTGCTCCCGATTGGCTGGTCGAGGCCTGCGAGAAATTCGAACTCGCGCTGGTGGATGCAAGTGAAGATGTTGAATGAATGATGGGTGCACTCGCGTCACGTTGGATTACAGTTTTGTTGAGCCGAACCTAAAATATTAAAATGTTTCATAGGTTGAATTGTGAAACATCAGATAGTCACTATGAGAATTAACGTCGGTGTTAATAATAACGGGGAGCGCATGTACATTCCAAAATCCTTTGTGAACAAAAAAATGGCTTTCTTCGACTGCCGCTCAAACCCAGGTCCTCCGCCTAATCGGGGCATTGCTCTACAAGCTGAGCTGCCGAAGTGGCTGCCCTTGGACGCAAAGTTTTTATCGGTGTTAATATTGATGATCGGATTTGTTTCGGTAAAGTGATTTTTTTGGCATTTTGAATGTTTTGAGCTTCACTGGAATTGTTCGGATTTCAGCCAGCGTGAAACAGGCACAATTATCACAGACTTCAGTGGAGGAAACTTGAACTGTTGCATCTTCCATCCGGTTTGATCCCGTTACCCATCGTTAATTAAACTGTGGCGAAGCATCATCAATCCATTTTCAAACTAAAATTAAGAGAAAATCATTGCCAACCTTTTTGAGCGCATCAGCAGTCACGCCACGACAGTCAGTTTTCTTCGAATTGCCGGGTCGCACATCCATCGTCATCATGTCAGGGGGCGGGGGCGGCGCGGGCGGGGGTGCGGCCCCCATCGGAGGCGGGGGTGGGGCTGGAGGGGGCGCGCCCCCTGACGACGACATTGGGGGTTTGGGGGGTCGACCAGCACCGACATTATGGACGGGCGGAGGCGGCGGCGGGGTTTTCGGCCGCAGCGCGCGCGGCGACCGCGGTTCGGACGTTTGACTGTTAATCGAGGGACGACGTTGTAGACCGCGGTGCTGCGGGACATCCGACTGAGGCGTGGTGTCGTCGAAATTGAACTGTTGACGCTGCAAATGTATTTGGAAATGGTTATGCGTTTGTGGTCATACTGTATGTGAGTTCAAACAACTGACACCCATGCGTTATCATGCCCATTCGTCATGATAACAGGGATATATAATTGAGGTTGCACATACATACAGTCGTTGCAGACGAGTATCACAGGATCATGACTGAACCATAGACTTGCTTGAAACACAAGGAACGGGTTTCAGAACACAAAACAAGTCAACGTTTCAACCCATCAGCAATACAGTCAGCGGAATATAATGGAATGGCTCGTGTCTAAAGCGTGCCCCTGCGGTGTGGCCGTTCGCTGTGGTGCGGGAGCTGTACGAATCAGGCAAAAGAATCTGTGAAAGAAGCAAAATTTCCCACTTCTATGTACCTGAAGATCAGGCGAACTGGCAAACGACTTCATCGGTGTCATACTTTCATCATGCACATCCACCGGTGCGTCGTAGCTCCTCGGTAATCCACCACCACTTTGAGGAGTCGGCGGTTTTGGCGCCTGACGATAGACGGCTTGCGAATGCGAGGACATTTGTTGCTTCTGAAAACAACCGGTGTTGCGTCATGATGTTTCATTTTTTTGCATCATTTACTTTGAACTTTTACAAAAAATAGAAAAATTATAAAAAGATGTCCGAAAACGCACCTTTCGTTTCATATCAGCGACGGACGTGTACTTTCGATGTCCGTTTGCGTACGGCGTACTCGCGGAATGAGGCGGTGGCATCGGGGACATTGTGTCGTCCTGTGAAACATCACACGCTCAGAACTATAGTTCTTAGTGACCAATTTCAAATTCAAATTTCAAATTTCCCGCCAATTCTTACCTGATCCAAACTGCCCTGTCGTGCCATCAACTGTTCCAGTTCACTGGCGGATATGCGACGCGACTGGGATCGAGATCGGATCGAAGCCACTTTATGGTCACCCTGTGTGGTTAAATGATACATTCAATGTTCAATGTATAAACATAGCGCGCGTGCATAAACATACCGCAATATCTGAGCGGGGTAGCTAAATTGCTATCGCTTTTTCTGCGTCATACACTCGCACGCAGATCCGCAGCTAACGTTTCTGTTACTTGTAGCTTCTCGCTCAGATACCTGGTGATCTCAATCCTATACTCAAACAACATGTTCTATGCTACAACACATGACATGGATATTATAGTGTATAACCATACCTGCTGATGACCGCCCAGCCTATACATGTCGTGGGGCAGATGGTCCATGGATTTGGCAGGCATCAGCTGCACCATTGAGTGGGCAGAGTCCGGGTGGTGAGTGGATAGAGCTTGCTGACCGCTGGTGTTGGCGTACACTTGGCCTGAAATTGAAAGGGAAGGAGGTTACTCAAGAGGCTGTTGATGAACTTTTTGACAATATTGACACTTCAAGCTCATTACAATGATGACTTCATGCGTTTGTACATCGCACAGAATTTTGCAAAAATTTTACATGCTTTTTCCATGGTGATCAAACACGTTTATCAATATCATTCTTTTGTCATGATTTGGAAAAATCAAGCTCGAAAATCCTCTCACAAAAAATGAATTGCAGGGTTTCAGGGGTAGGGTGTCTGATAGTTGAAAACAGGGGATACAGTGGGTGAAGTCCATGAACTAAAAGTGAGCAAACTCCACGAGAGGAGAACCACGCGCGACAAAAATCTATCGCGTGCAAGCAGGCAGGCAGCAAGAGTTGAAAAAAATATTTGGAAAATTCTCGCGCTTTTCGCGCCGTTTTCCTGACGTACGCACGCACCATCATTGTATCTGCTCATCGTTTGCGTATATTGGCGACCTCTGGCCGTAGATAGTGAAGTGCTCGGGTGTCGTTGAGGTGGCAGCGGCGGGACGAGACTGCGTGCTGCAATAGACCACAGACACGCGTAGTGATAGATTTGATGATGTTTCATAGGTTGGTATAGAGTGGTTTCAGATATGGAGGATTCATAATAGATGACTGCGGTTTCGAAAAAAGCTTTTCCGACTGCATGAAATGAGTTCTTGTTTGTGGAGTTTGAAAGTGAAAAATTGGGGATATAGATTTTTGGGGTTCACACACGCGGGGAAGTTCTGGAAATTCTGAGCGGGAAACGCGGAAATGCGGAAAAAACGTAGCGCGCCGCGTCACAGAAACAAATCAGAAATCGATACAAATTATCATCAGTAGCAGTTTCTATGTTTGGTGTTCGTGAAACAGCTTGTTGCCAGTGATACAGATAATATCATATCCCACAGTTTAGGTGTCCGCAAAAAACTCAGCAAATAATGATCGGCAAAATGAAAAGCAGCTTCTAAAACAGTAGAGCAAAGAGCACCAAAGCGTGCGTGTGTGTGAAACATCAGCACAAAAAAACATACCCCTCTGCTGCGGCAGCCGGCTTGGCATCGTGCCAAAATGCACATTCCCACTGTTCGGTGCCTGCTGGGGTCCACGTTGCTGTGCGTGCGCTGAGATATCGGGATCGATTGTGATCACCTTCAGCGAAATCGTATCGCCCGATATTTGGATCAGTTGCACCACACGGTCGTGGTTCGCACAACGCACGTCAACGCTGTTGATCTGCATGAATGGGTTGGGTGATGTTTCAATTTGGTTTTTTTGGGCTGAGAAATGCACAGCCCCCCGTTTTTTCAGCATGTCGCAAAAATTGTTGGTGGTGCACCATGTCAACGTCAGTGCACGTGTATATCTTTCGTCTGTGCTGTCCAAACCTATTATTGTGACAATATAAAGAGGATCAAGCACAAATGTGTCATCATTCAGCTCCATGTAACTCAGAAGCCAACAGGTTCGAGACCAAACTGTCGTTTATAATAAAGACGATTTCACCACGATAAGGGTAGACTTTCTTTATTTCTAAACAAAAATAAGTATAAATCTGAACACAGCAATGTAGCAGAAACGCACCTCGAGCAAAAAGTCACCGGGTTTGAGGCCAGCTTTCATTGCCATTCCGTTCATATCGACGCCTTCGAAGAACTGCAGCGCCGGCACAGCGTGTGAGGGCTCGAACTGGACACCGGGCTCCATTTCTTAAAAAAATATTTATTTTGGTTAATTTGAAAATTTTTTTGTTATATTTACTGATAATCTGGAGAAAAATGCAGCAGAAATGGAGAAAAACCAACTTTTCGCGCCTCGCAGAATAAAGCCGAAGCCTTTTGGACCGCGCGGGATGACTAGGATACGTGGAATATTCACACTGAAAAAGCAGCGATAATGTTTTATCCACAAGAAACAATAAAATTGAAAAAATAAAACAAAAAAAACGCACTCGTTGCCAACAAGAGCAGCGGGATGCGGAGGTGGCTGAGGAGTGCCCAGGCCACCACCGGACCCGTTGGAGTCCCGCCTCGTCAGTGTGCCATTGTAATGCGATCGGCTGTGGTCAGCAAAACCGTCAGACATCGTCACTGACTTGCGCAGACCGTTTGAATGCACCAATGATGTGGATTGGTAATGGGTGGATGGACCTGGGACGCAAAGAGAGAGAGGTTATTTTATTGTTGATTGTTATAATTTGGGCACACAGCTGATACAGATTCTGCGAATAAACAATGTGAGTTTGGTTTCCTGCAATGGGGACCTGGGTTCGAATTCCTGTCCAAGACAACATTTTTGTTCACAATGTACTACACGCGCTCACCCTTACCAGTTACTCACGGTTTCAAGTTGACAGCATTAAGCATTTTGAGCTTCGGTAGTACCGATAGCATCAGAGACAATCGAGTCTCAAATATATGTATAATTTGAATTCGACAGGCATGATAACAAGGGTAAGAATGCTCTCCTATATGTGTAACTAAGCTGGAAACCGATCAGAAAGGCTGCCTACTCTACCTAGTACCAAGA
Source organism: Rhynchonema sp. JSB1_4 (assembly GCA_030248065.1). Lineage (NCBI taxonomy): Eukaryota > Metazoa > Nematoda > Chromadorea > Monhysterida > Xyalidae > Rhynchonema > Rhynchonema sp. JSB1_4. The sequence goes on from JASAMV010005838.1 coordinate 27,526, forward strand.
AGTGCACCCGATTTAAAATCAGGTCTAGTGAAGTGGCACTTTTAGTTTGAAGTGCACCTGACACGTAAATGGTCTCACATAAATCCCCCCGTGCCCATATCCACCATCACCCACCATTTCCATTCATCATCACCATCGGACTGTGCGTGCCCCTCGTTGCCTGATAATGTGATCCGTTCTGGGCAACTGCGGAGCCATTGAGCAGACTTGAGCCGACCGATGCCAAACTGGATTGACTGATGGATCGGGTACGATTCAGCGTGGACGCGGCGTAGTTGGACACCGAGGTGCTGCGCGACATTCGACGTTTGCTGTTGTACCGCGGTGCACCGCGGTAGGGCACTGCAACATTGGAAGGGGTTAAGTAGCTTAGTGCAAGTCCAGCGCCGACAACATCAAAATTGGCTCATGTACGATTTTTAGGTCACGATGCAATCTGATGCATTCGCACTGATGATGACCCGGTGCGCCACCCGTCTGTGAAGACAGGTCAAACCAAAAAAACGCACTCCACAACCGAGTATCACCACATGATGCGTACTGCAGTAAGTTGAGATTGAGAACCTAAAACTGCCGGTGACTGCTGACAAACGATAGTTCACTCTAAAGAAGATGGACTGTACATATCCCAGAGTGAAAATAAAGCAAGATAACACCATTCGCTAACCAATTTGCGACGGATCGTGTGTTCGCAGAATCTCAGCGACCTGTGGATTGCCGACAATCACAGCGACGTGATAGGGGTTCTGATTCTGATTGTTGCACACCGTTGGGTCGGCACCGCGGAATAACAGCACCTGCAATTTGGGGATAATTATAATTGCATTTATGATTTTTTTTTCATTTTTAAATAATATGTCTGAATATGATCCATGCAGGTGAAACTGAGGAGAAAGAAGGACTTTATACAGTTTGCCAAAGTACCGCTATCATATGAAATACGATTGGGTTTGAACGACATAGTATCTCCAAAGTGTGATGCCAACTTGTATCTTTCATATTGGTCTTTGGAGACGGTCTAAGCATCTTCTGAACACATTTTTTTTAACCTGCAGTTCTGTCCATGCCCAACCCTCACCCACACCCATACCCATTCCCACCAACCCAACACAGACCCTAACTCACCCTAGCGCAAGTGTCCCTATTGTTCACCGAGCAGACATGTAATGGGGTGTTGCCATTGATGTTCTGTGCGTTCATGTCAGCGCCGTAATACAGCAGATGTTCCAAATGTTTGGTCAGGCCGTTCTTGCACGCCTGGAAATGGGTTGAGAGTTTGTGTCATTTTCAATATCGGAAAAATAAACTGGCTTCATGCCTATTTTATTGTGACATAATTAGCACCGGGCATTTCCTGCTAATTGTTAGGTCGTCAACACAAATCGTCAACTTCGGTCGTCAACTCAAGCAGAACTGAATGTGCGCGGGATACATGCGGCTTTAGGGCTGAGTTTACGATACTAGTGGGCGATGTGTATATAAGACATGAATGCATATAAAGCTGGAGTTATACTTGTCCATTTTGGGCTTGTAGAAAATGAGGACAAATTTTTGTTTCAATTATATTTTGTGATAGCGTTGGAGCACTACTACAAAAAAAAAAAAAAAAAAAAAAAGTGGGCGATGTGCATATAAGCCGCAATTTTCGGTCACAAAAATAATGTTCACCTTGTTGGAATATTTAGCGCGAACTCTGCAAACTAAAGTGTCCCTCACTACAGAGCGTCACTGTAGGAGAGCTGTGGGGAAACAGAGTCAAGTCTACGAAAGTTGCTTGGAAAAATTCCTTGAATACAAATAAAGTTATGTGCCAAAATTAGTCTCAGCAGAAACTAAAAATAACTAAAATTAGCATACATTAAAATTCGATATTTATCCAGCATACCTGATGTATTTCCTGATTTCCATGCATGTCCGTGGTGCCGAGCTGTGCAAAGTCGCGCAGTAGCATTTCGGCCGTATCGGCACTGGTGTTGGCTTGCAGCATGCAGTAGTAGAGCGGGGTCAGGCCTGGGCGGGGACAAGCAGTTGTTTTGGAATGCATAACTCTCTTTAACTGTCAGGTTCAGAAGTTGTTGCGACGTTTCAGGCCAGGTCCGACCTCTCCAGGCCCAGTTTTTCAGGCCCGGCCAATTCAGACCCAGCATATTTGACCTATTTATAGGCTTAGGCTTCAGTCGGGCCTGAATCGGCCGGACCTCAATGGCCGGGCTTGAACCTGTGCCCCGGGACTGAATCGTCGCAAAATAATATTCGGTGGTTCTTAGACCCTCACATCCACAGAATTCACCAAATAAAGACACAAGTAACCCTCCAACCAACCAAGAGGATCCTTGCTATTTGGACTTGCGCCCAGTTCAAGCAGTGTCTTCACGTTGGCGTGCGTGTCGCAGAACACCGCCTTGTGCAGAGCCGTTTGACCCTCGAGGTTACGGTAGTCCAAATGTGCGCCACCGGCCACCAGCGTCATCATAACGTCACGTGAGTCGGGCAGACTCGCAGCCACCGTCAGTGGGGTTTCTGGAAAAAAAGCGGGCTGTTTCTATATTTAATTTTTGCTAATCGGTCCATGGTAGGGGAAAATATTTTCTTGATTTGTAATTTGGTCGGAAAGCCTCAGATCAATTCCAATTGGAAACTACACAGAATATGCAAGTCCGCCAGTTAGACGCCGCATACAAGAATTTAAGAGTCGATGATGCTATAGCATATCCTCAAGTCAATCCAGATGTATTCGTACTGACGCTGGCCTAATGCACCGACTAGACTTCAAATATCGAATCATGAAGAATAATTGTTGCACGAATAAAAATAAGCGCAATAAAAACTGCAAAAAAAGTTTAAAAACGAATCATTTACTGACCTCCCCGTTGGTCGTGAAAGTTGGGATCCAATCCTTGCGTCAATAATTTGTCCACTTTTTCTCGCTGCTGATGTACCACGTATTCCATGAACTTCTTCAGCGAGCTTTTCGAGTGCAGCTGTTTCAACAGTTTTTCGTCGATTTTCAGCATTTTGTACACGCGTTTCTTGAATTTCAGCTGAAAAATTACCGACACATCACGCACCGTTTTCTGGATTGTTTTTACATTCAGAAAAAAATGTAACATTTTGTTGACACCAACCTCTAAATATGGTACGCAGTCGTGGAATGGATAGTCACGCAACGGTCGCTCCTCGAGCAAAAATTTGCCAGCCCGACCGTTACAGGGTGGCAGAAATAGACCATAATTGAATAGTTCCGGTTGGTCCTGCAATGGAAACGCTGATTTTTAGACACCCTGTATTTTTGAAAATGTTCGGCAGTATATTGGCATGGGCAGTGTTTTTGCGAAAAAACACAGATTTGTCAAATTTTAGAAAAAATTAGGGTTTGCACGTGACCTGGTTCCCCATAACAGCCAGTTTTATATCTAAAATATGCAAATTTTCAGAGAAAGTAAATGCGTCTAGCGAGCTTTAATGTGACCCGGAATACATAATTCGAAACATGAAAGGGAAATTCGCTCACAAAAGGACGTCAGCGCACTAGTTTTCACTTTTGTTCTTTCAGAAACGAAACGAGTAAACAAATTTTTGCATAATACATCAGCTGCTTATACTAATAACAAAATTTTGTATTCTTTCTGAACTATGTAGTACAGTGTTTTGCTTCAGAGGTTTATACATAGTTTACATAGTCAAACAACTGCAGAGTATCTTCGAATTTGCATGCATGCGCCAAAAAAGTACTAAAACAACTTCAAGAAAAGTCAGATAAGATACACCTATGCATCAGTAAACAAGCCAACCGTAAACCAGACCAGAAGTGATTGAGTCTCTCAAAAAAGAAATTTGAAAACCCAGCCTACTATAAATAAAATTGAAAAAGTACGACAAGCAATATATGTAGCGGCTTGGGCATTTGAAGTACTGGGTATACCATAAATACACAATCCAAAGACACAACACGCGCGCACTTTGTGCAGAAATTAGACAGGGTTCAGCAAATTGACAAAACAAGCACAAATCCACGACAAAATAACCAGAAAAAAACGCGTCAATTTGAAACGACAAATCAATGAATATGTACAATAAGACAAATTGCGCAGTTTTTGCGCGCCAAAATTGGGTATGACCTGATTAGCCCCGCCCATGTATGCATGGGTGAAGTGCGAGAAAACATTTAGTGCCGAAAAAACTGAACAGTCAATAAAAAATAATTGACACCAACAAACCGAAGTGCATGCGCCGAAAAAGTTAATCTGTGTTTGTTGAGAAAATGGAGCCAAAAACGGGCTCGTGATCTTTTTCCACCCACAACAATGCATAAACATATTGTACGTATGTACAATATTACTTGTGTATGTTATGTCGGTCAAAACTCATAAACGTCAAACCGCAATTCTGTTTGGATTAGTGTTGGGTTCAGGCAGTACTATACGTGTTAACTTACAAGAGAAACTTTAGTCCTGGTGACAACCCCCAAAAACGCAGTGGCGTAATGGAGTGAAGTATACCTACACCTGGGCTTGGTGCACAAACAGGATTACGTATTATGTGCATATCTTGACTTGGGGACTTTACGCAAACATGGCATATAACATCTAAAGCCGTCATATTTTCAAAATATTGAGCGCGGGGTCTTTGCTGTGCGTTCCACTAAATAATCGTTTTGCACATGTTAAGAAACAACAACAACAACAAAAGCACACACACATACTTAACGCGCATAACTTGTGGGATCAAGGGTCTGGGTCCTCATAGAGACCGAATTTTGGAATCTTTCGCGCATGGACAACAAGGGAGGGGTGGTGACGAAAAACGCGCGCGCGCCAGCGGTTCGGAAATTCGGGCTGCATGCGGGCGTGAGCAAAGTCAAACAAAGGGTTGTGCACCAGACATAACCCCACCTCTGGGGACTTGGGGAGAGAATTGCTCAGTGATACACAACATGATTATAAACATGCAATGATGACATTAAAGTTTGGTGTGTGGGACATTGGGTGGAGTAAATAAAAGGGTACAGACACAAGCAGAGTAAAGATCATGAGCCTGTAATACCAAAGTGTCTGCGGCCACACGAAATACCTGCGGTTCAAGACCGGGTTAGGTAGACAACGCGTGCCTAACAGCTGATAAGAACAGCAGAATTTTTGTGAATGTTCTGAAACAAAAATGTTGTATACACCAGGAAGAAGAACTATGTATTCCAGTTTCCAGCAGAGAAAGTTATCGGTACAGATTAAACATTCGTAGTTCGCATGTATGTATACTTTTGCTATGGTATCGAATTCCAGCATTTTCAAGAACACTAGAGACATCCCAGCGCCTAAAACTATATACATGATGAGGACATTTTCTTTCACTTTCTGAAAGAATTGTGAGGGAAATTGCAGAGAAAAGAAAATAATAGCAAAAGGCAGCCAGGTACTTGAACCTAACGAGCGACGCACATAAGCACATAAATGACGAAATCACAATGAAAAAGACGTGAACTGAGGCGCGACTTTACGCACAAAACGTACTAATCATAAATATACAAAGCCAAGATGCCAGTATGAAAACGCCAAACGGGAAAATTACATTTCCAGGTTGTCGTAAAAAGTCGTTGGATTACCTGTCTGGCAGTAAGGCAATTGTGAAGAAAAAGAAAACAAGTGGAAAACATGCAAAGGAAACTGAACCATACACAATATATAAATGCACCCGTTACATCCAGGACTTTTGGCTGATCCATAAACAACGAATTTATGCGGTTTGAGATGAATCATTTGAAATCTCACATGAAAAACGGGACGGGAACCGCGAAATAATGCTAATAACTCAACACTTTTCGTGATTTTACTCCGCGACCATGTAATGAGAATTGCAGATTTATCGAGGAGCATAACGGGAGAGAGAGAGACTGCGGATAGAAATTCTATGCAACGTGGAGATAGAGATATCAAGAAATCAATTCTTAATGGCAGATGCGCGAAAAGTAGTAAAAAAGTGCTGAATTGGAAATTGAAAAATCGATAGAAAAGAAAATAGAGGATTAAAACAGTGGAACCAAAAATTTAAATAGAAGTCGAGTGGGTAGTTTCCTGAGAAAGTTTGCGAAACCGGATTAAAAAAATCGTAGAAAATCGCCTTTCCATGATCACAGAAATCAATCGATCGATCAATAATCCACGCATCATAACTGCTGCAACAACAGAACAAAAGGAGGGCAAGGCCGTTTTCACTCATATTTGACTGACTGCCAAGTAGGTCGATCTTTCAAGCACTGATTTCTATAAAGACTTGTTCACAGAATATTGGACGAAGGTCGGACACTTTTACATGAATGTAGGACACTTTGACAGTGTAAAGTCCGATGGAAGTCTGCGTGCTACACCGCAACCACTATCATGATCCCCGCACACCGAATACCCGTGCATGAAAAGATAATGGGTGGATTAGAGACACTGTTTCCACAAACGAGTTTTCTTTCGGCATGCGATTTCGGAAAACCGCGCCTCTCGCGCAAACACGCCTCACGTGAACAGAATAATAATTTGTACCGTTTTTGATAAATGTTAAATTTGAGTAGCGCATTTAAGGAACGAGATAATTATTTGCATACACCGATGCTCTTGTGGACGTGGTTTTTAGTCATTATGTTGAATTCAATCTTTTCGATCGTGCAATTCAACATAAGGAACATTGTGCTAACGGTGTGTGTTAACCACGTTACAATAAGCCATGTGACACACGCATAATTTTTTCTTCATTGTCTATCTGAAAGGACATATTCCTGGGCACAAGAGGGTAGCATGATAGTGACCCATCTTGACAGAGCGCCTGACCCAAGCTTCTGAACCGGTCAGAGAGGTCATTTTTGTGTTGCTAATTTCGTTAGTGGGTGTACACACACCGAAAAAATGGCAATTTTCCACATCTCATGTGCAATGTAGTCACGTGGCCAGGTGTACCTAGAATGGAGTGGACAATTGCATCCTTCACGTCATAAAATGTGTGCAGTATGCATTATGCGAAGGTGGGGGTTTTCGGACACGGATTTTTTATGACACAATGTAAAAAAATTGGGAATTCATGCAAGCACAAATGACATAGACAGGTAATACCTCGATAGTGGGTATAATGCATTGCGTGTATGCAGGGTTAGGCGAAAATAAAGGCCCGGAAGTGTAGCCGATGGCTAATTCATTCCAGTCCTAACGCGAAAACATGAAAGTCAAATGATGACCATAACCTTGGGAATCGGGGACGTGACAACAAGTGAAAAATTTGGTAATTTTTAGCGATAAAACCCCGATTTTGGGCAAGGCGAGAGAGAACAATAATTAATGAGAAAAAGTAGCTGCATGAGCCCGAACATACTGTATACATATATACGAAAAATCTCCAAAAATACCCAAGCGTTCCCTGAAGCCTCCACACATACAGTAAGAGCGTTAGGTGGGTGGGGGCACATGGTCAGATTTGCAAGTCGGATAAGAAGACACACGTGGTGGGTTGGGTGAGGCTGAGCGCCACAGGGTCCATTTAGGTTGGGCGTCAGAAACAATGCAGATAAATAAAGAGACTAAGAAGCGCAGCGGACAAGCCTACCAAACCGGCCTGCAAGCATGCATGTCCATTGGGGCTGCTCAATGCCATAACAGCTTTGGCGCCACTGTAGGCGCAGTGTATTACACTTCGGCTGTACATAAATGTACATGAATGCTGGTGGGCACAAAGTGAGTATGTATACGTACGTGTTCTTATAATAATACACCGACGGGTGATGTTATGATACTGCACGTGGAAGCGCCGTAAGGTGTACAATGGTTCAATCTTGAATGGTACCGTATTGTAGGTTCATGGCACTGCAACGGACAGAAGCGTGCCCAGGTACCCATGACTCTCAAGTCACTGTGCGAACCGTATACCTACATATACTCAGCTACCTACAAGATAACGAATGTTCCCCAGAATGCAAAGCGAACACCAGGCCATAATTTGAACATGCGCCACGGAGTAGGCTGTATGTAGGTAGCATTTGTTTGAGTCTTTCGGAGCCAAGTGACCGTCGTTTCCTAAGGTATACCTTACAAGTGCGTAATGTAGCCGTATTAGAGTGCGGCACATGATGACACACGAAATCTATCAAACGAACAATTCATAAATTAACTCAATTTGCGACCGAAATTTTGAACAATCAACTAAAGCGGCCGGGCTTCCGGACCTGTTGAATCTTCACGAAGCAAACTTTCTCGAACCCGGCCCGAACTCAAACTACGCCATACGGCAAACGGGGCCGTTTTGGTGTATAAACTGGCATACAGTTTAGTGCTCAATAAAGTACCGATTCCTCGGACACGGCGCCTGGAGCGTAAGTTCAGAATAAATGGGAACCACACATGGTTGCGTGCTAAATTGAGTTCTGGAACGGACGTGTGGCCAATAAAAAGACCAATTTCGTATCACGGTTATGGGCCGGGGTTGGGGGGACTAATCAAGATAGTCTAAGCCCCCCGGCCTAAGGCCAAACAGGCTGCTGCATATGCTGCCGGCAAAGGTGTAGCCCGGCAAGGCTTTATGGCTCAGAAAAAGAAAAGCAACAACAACCACGAACCATGCCAGTTTAAAATACTTTATGCGGAGCGAAAACCGTAAAAACTATACGATTTTACACATCCACACAAACTGGTGGACAGAATCATACGCGCCGATCACCCACTGAAATATACGCTCATTTCAGCTCATTATTCACAAGGGCAGCTGTCGAAAAAAGTGACCGCACTCGTGGGCGCGGCGAGGTTAAAAAATGAGAGTACCTGGTGATCTACTACCGGGCATATAGTCGTTTGCAAAACTGGAATTAATCGACAAATTTATGCATTCTGCCTACTTTCACCCATATGTTCATTTTTAAACTCGACCGCTGGTGATATTTGTTGGACTATATTGTTGAGTGGCTAACCCAAACATATTCACGTCAACGATTAATGGTTTTGAAGATGGGCGGTGTCGGTGTTCAGTTTTTTGCACGCAACCTAAGCGATGCGAATATAGTTTACCGCGCGTTAAAAAGCTAAAGTGAACTATTGTTTATTACGACACGATTATGTACAATGCAGCTTAGAAGGGACGTTCTAAACCAGACCAGCTAATGTCTGGGTTGCCTTGAGGGCTGCATTGAAGCAAGAAATACCAATGTTATTGGTCAGACGGTAAGGTGCTTTGAGGGCACGCCTTTGCGCAAGACCTTACCGTCAGACCAGCTAAAACTAAAAGCTTATTTGGTATACTTTAGCTTTCGGTGATATCGGAGTTCAAAAAACGTAAAAAACAAGAACCCAAACCGGGTATATCTTGTTACGCACCTTTGGAGCCGGAACGCCATAAAATTGGAAACTACATAAATCGAGTATAATGCAGTCTGCCCCATGGTACATGCGACGTATATTTCGGTCTTTGGTACTGGTGTACCTTTAGCCAATCAAAGACAAGCCAAACGAAATACAAGCTCAAAGAAAGAACGACGAATTAAGCCCCCACAGCCACTCTTGGCACACGTTGGCACCAAAGCTGCTAATGAATTTCCTTAAAGGGCGCATGACACCATGAAATTGACGACAAGCATTAAAGGCAGACAGCCGCAATACCCGGAAACATGGAAATTGATACATGCAGCTGCAGGGGTACATAAGCGTGAAAAATGGACAAAATGAACAACGAGACACCAACCGGTGGTAAAGTTGCGCAAAACTATTAGCATCTAGAAATTGGTGCAGATAGAATAACACTTGGTATTGGCAGTGTTTTTCTTTTTGTTGGAACAGGTTGACTTAGAGATTCAACGAAACTAAACTTGAACTTGCTATATGCCTCGATGTTCGATATAATAATCCGCAAAGCGAAAAAAACAAGAGTTAGAGAGGATTTTGAACTCTCGATGGATTATATAATCGCTCCGCGCGCCTCACCGCCTGTGATTTCATCAGCTGCGTCAAAAATTGCCAATATGAACGAAGAAAAACTGGGACAAAAATTATGCGTGTATTATTTCATTAGTTTATTGATAACAATAAATTGTCCTGGATTCAAATCTCGACGGTGTATAGCGCGTAGGTGCTGGAACAAAATCAACATTGGGAACAAATATTCTGCTGAAATTTTGCGAACGATTTCCAAATCCACACAAACCCCACAGAGCTTCAGGTATATACACGAAAGAGACTTGAAAGATTTCACTCATCTTTCTCTCTGTGTGTGTGTTTTGCGAGAGAGATCAGAGGTAATAAACCGAGTAAGTAGGATATTCAAGTAACATCAGCTGTGCGTAAAAACCACACGAAGAAGAATTATGCGAAATTCGCGCGCGCGCAACTTGTGTACGCGCGTGGATTGCGGATTTTATGCGTGCGGCATGAGCCCTTTAGAACAACACACAGGTATGGGATTCGCCACAATCGTTTAAAGGGAAGCGCGCATAATCATTATCGTGATCATCAAACATAAACGAATGTGAGATATGTATATACAACTCTTCAAAGAGTTGTGCACTGCTACACTGCGTCATAATATGCATAGACTTTTTCTCTTTCGCGCATTGAATGCCAAACATGGCCATGATGTCACAGCGTGTCTGAGCTCCCACAATCGCGGTGACTGGTGACAAATGTTTATAATCTGCAAAAGATGCACAAACGCGTAATCGGAATTTGCAGTACGTGAGAAGAACATTGAAAGGTGTACGTACCTGGTTAGTATACTTCACTTGGGGGTTTCAAGGTTGTGGACGCGTACTACAGGCACCCATGCAAAGCACGCATTTAGGAGCATGGCCAACCCAAACCACCACACTGGCTGACTGGTTACTGGTTTGTACTTGGAAATCAGCACCTTTGGAGCATGAATACAGAGTGATTCGACCATAAATCATAAGAAGGCAACAAGGCAAGGTAAGTCTATAAATCAGGTTTCCCTTGTCTCAGAAGAACCCCGCCGATTCCAACCACAGAGAGGTGGCAATGTTCAAGGAGCGGGAAGTCAAGTGCACTGTGTCTCTTGTTTTCGCTTTCTTTGCAACACGACACACATGACACATGACAAAGCGTGCCGATCACAGTCTCTTGAATCATCTATCGATCGATTTATCATATGAACTTAATTTTTTCAAAAGTCATAACGGCTTTAGATTGCAGTAGTGTGGGCAAGTTCCCCGGTTCTTAAACTCTTTTGGGTGCCAAACCAAGGGAGGGCCCGGAGACCCGGTTAGCGAATCTCTTGCACACCAAAGAACAAATATTCCAGATCCTATAAAAGACGTCAATCGTACGTTATAACGTCCGCAATGCACACATCTCCATGAGCGGATAATCCACACGACCAACCGAACTGATGGAACACGTAAATTGCAACCAATGCGCCGTGAAACTGCTCGCTGTGTATACCTGGGGAGGTACAGTCCAGCCTCGATATAGTATGACACATAATCTGGAGGACTGCATTTTGTTCATTGCTATACATATACACAGGAGGTTCCATCAATTTTTGGGGCTCATGGATTCAACAGGTTGGTTTGGGACGAAAACAGCACATCACCGAACGGGCACTAATGAAGAGGGCCCGCTGTAAACATCACCGCACACACAAATAAGTCTACGATGGTGCACGACACCATACGTACGGTTTGCGTTAAAAAAGATATTCGTGTTGGATTTGGATATGAGCATATAGTGTATGTAGGCTCCACACATTGAGGGTTCCAAATTATGCGGAGGGCTTCGAGCCTGATCACAACAACAAAGATTCAGTGTATTTTGGTTCCGATTGTTTCAACCGTGTCCAACACAAGATTTACCAAAATCCTATTCATTCACCAATCCGCAACCGAACCAAAAATCTGCATCTTTTGCCAAAGTCAAGGTCAAGAAACGCTCATGACACACCGTCGTCAAAAGCGTTTTTTTTCGCGCGCGATTGCCTGGGCACTGGTGTAGCTCGGGCGCAAATTAAGGATCGTTTGACATCATAACAACACAATTTTGATGCGCGCACGGACAGAATCACAAACGAAGAATACTAGGAAGCAATGTCCTTTCAAAGATAACATGTGTTCGTTAATGGCAGTTTTGTTGCGAATCTTTGACAGAATCAATCAGAATGTTATGACATGTTCAGAAAAGGCTCAATTTTTTGCAAATAACGAGTACACCGCAAGACATTACGGTGTCGAAATCGATTTGATGATGCTAGTATAGTAAATTTCCAAATTCGGTGCCGCACAGTAACGTACGCCCCATAGTTAATGTCAGGTTCTAAACCCGAAAATCAACTTGTGAAACATTCGGACGACCAGCCCACACGCAACTTGCCAGCCAGCCAGACAGCTGCGCGCAATGTTTCAGAATCGCGCATGGTTAGCGTTCAGATTTATAACTTGACATTAACTATGGGGCGTATTTTACTGTGCGGCAGCGAATTTGGAATTTTACCATACAATGTAATGTATTTGGTGATAGGATCAAAAACACACACCGCGCTTTTGGGGGGCGCAAAACGCTTGTGACTATTTGAAACCCACGGTGCGGCGTGACATACAAAATGATGGCTGCGTTATGAAAGGATTGACATAGAAAACTGTGCAATTATACATTCATTGTGAACTAAAATTCAAGACCGTTTATATGTAAAATACAAACCTTTTGCCATGAACTACAACCGAACTGTGTAAATTACAGCTTCATTATTTCCAACAGCATTGACCAACCACCCATGCGGGTATTTCCGTTTCATACGTCAAAAAGTGTAGGCGGCGCCGTTGGATCATACTGGAAAACGTACTATTATTGTGACGACTTGGCAGAAAATCACACCCCCGTGAACGGTCGTGCGAAAAGTAAATTTTCTTTTCCGTTTGTTTTCGCAAAATCTTGGACACAACAAAGATGGAGCACGATGTTTACTTCTGGCAGTATATCATGAAACCGTGATTGTTTTTCTCGAAAAACTAATATACATACCTAGTCATACAGCGAGTCACGTGGAACTTGAATAACAATTTGCGTGCAACAGACGAAAATACGAACTGCCGCTTTCAATTGCGGACCGAAAATGGAAAATGCTCAACGATGAAACGCGCACTGTAAACAAAATTCCACCAAATTGAAACTATACATGGCACCACCGCTTGGATACCTGTTATTTACACAAGTTTTTTAAGCCCGAACTTAGTGCAGCAAACTTTAGTCGAAACGTGCAAATAATGATCGGTTACACAATAAAATTTCAGTAAAAATCTGCTACCTCGCATTTTTTGATGCGGCTGAAAGCAGTACTGTGTACAGGCACGTGCATATTCCGGAAACCAACCGGTATCCGTTGAGTGACGTAAACTGAGTATAATTATACCGTTTTACATGGACTTGCGTAAAATGATAGCAACAGAACCGCAAAAACATTATTTCGCAGGTGTATGGCACAGTTTTAAGCATTCAGTATTCTGTAAAAAAATTGAACTTTATGAGAGATCTGTTACCACTAATCACTGGTAACACATTTGTCATAAAGTTCAGCTTTTTTGTGAAATTCTGAAACCACACAAGTCACAACAAAACTGCATAAAAAACAACGATCTGATATGCCTTGGTCTCATGAGATGCCGCCCTCAAAGGAAAAGAACGTTTAGCCGCTTGACTCTGACGTGGTTACATCCTGGCGGATTGAATAGAGTTGCTGACGGAGGGCTATGACGGGACTGGTACAAACTGTCATGGACAAGCCAAAGTATCCCGAACCTTAAAGTACATGGTACCATCCCAAAGCAACGCCCTCAAAATATACTATTCCAGAAAGTATAGCCGAACAGGCCCTGTAACTTTGTTATGATGCGCCAAAAATGCCATAAATACTTCAGCCCAGCCGTCTGGTAGGCGCCTTCGGTTATAGGAGTCATTTTGAACTCAGGCAGGCACCATGCGCTTGCACACTTTTTTAACGCGGACATCAGAAGGCTTGGTTTGCTTGCTACATTGGGCATGTTTGGAACTTTTTTACTGGGGGTGGGTGTTATTCGGCGGGGTTCTAGTCTCCGCCCGGCACCGCAATATTTTGGGCTTTACGGGGAGCGCAAATTAATGAACATCAGTGGTGCTGACAGACACTCAGCATGACGCATAGGGTTTGATGGATTAGCGTGCAGCCTGTGCGTGACAGGGGCTTAAAGGAAACATCAAGTTCGGCTTGGAGTTCACTCTCGGACCTGGGCCGGTTGCAATACTATTCCTGCTTTCGTGTAAACTGACCAAACGAACAATCGGACAATTTTTTGACCAGCGTAAAAGTTGTTTTTACTCGACTTGGACAACTGTAACGCTCATTGGTTGCTTGATGCTCAAAAATGTCCCAATAAATCTGTCATCATGACCCAAGCTGGAGATCGAGGTATGTACAATTGTGTCAAATAAGGAGAATAAGAAAAAGGCCAATATACATATATGAACCGACATCATAGATTGGTTTCGAACTATTCGAACTAGAACCCTAAGGTTAAACATCAGCCAGCTATATGCAGTCACAGCATGATAATATCAAAACCAAGTGGGGATTCATTATGCTAACCGCGCGCATTCCAAAAAAAGCCGAGATCACCGAATGGAGGTAAGATGCCCACGGGCATGGGCACGGGCTAAGCGTGCTAGAACTAATAGAGGCACTACGAGATGGAATTCTCAGTTAAAAACAAAAATTTTTGCCAGGTCATCTTATATCTCAGAGACCATAAATCTTCACTCGCTTTATTTTGTTTGTCGTTAGCCAGTCTCGGTCACAAAACAGTTGCAACAACAATGAGCAAGCCATCGTATAGCTCATACGATGCACAGCAAAAATAAACAAAGTTTGATCGAATATTGGCGGCTCCGAGTCTAAATTGGGTTCAAACACGAAACTACACAATGTCTCTGAGGCCTAAATCAAACAAAACTTGTGTGATACGGTTGCGTGCAACTGGTGGGTCAGTCAGTGCACCCAGAAAATATAGAACTAGACGTTTTCTGAGTTACATAAATAGTTTTGGTGTGTCAAATAAGGTGTCTAAAATGAAGACATGTGTACTCCCGTGGGGCATGGCCTGTCTCTCCACGACACAACAAACGATCAGATGTAGCTTTTTTCGAAAGGCTTGGTTTGAACTGTATGAAGTGAACTATACTTGTCCTGTTCGCTAGAGGCTAATACAGTCTGCCCTATTTATAGTGACATACTTCTCGAATCAAACATTTTCGGACTATAACATGACAGTTTTGTTCAGAAAGGGGATTTGGGTTTAACAGCAGATTGGGGACTAAACTGATGTTCACGATTAAGAATGATTATAAAGACGGTTGACTGTATGAAAGAAGATCTGATAGAACAACACTGATAACTAGCGGTCATAAAACGCCTACATGTACATACCTAGTCGAAGGGTGTGCAATAAATAATATTCAAATATTTTTCAAAAAAAACAAGCGCAGTGCTCTCTTAAGGTGGAGTTATACTTGTTCATTTTAGGCTTGTAGACAATGAGGACAAAATTTTGTTTGAGTCATACTTTGTGATAGTATTGGAGCACTAATTTCGACCAGCGCAAAAGTTGTTCCCCTTCACCACTTGAACAACTTTTACGCTGGTCGAAATTAGTCCTCCACCGCTATCACGAAAAATGATTCGCAGAAAATTTTGTCCTTATTGTCTACAAGCCCAAAATGGACAAGAATAACTGCAGCTTTAGTCAACATTTCTCCCGCGCTCAAAAGTAATACCGGGCAAAAAGTCCAAACAAGCGCCTGATTTGTAGCGTAGTGTCAAAATCTACTCAATTTGGCAAGCCCCTTTGTGACAGATTGTATACTAGACCTTTTGGATCTATGGTAGCAGCCCGAAGCTGGATTTTGAATAATGCAGCATGCTATTTTTGGGGTTTGGGCTGCATTAATTGAAACCAAACCGAGAGCTAAAGCAAAGCGACACAAAATAGAGTAAGAGTATCACGCGTGATCCTCTTGTATTCCACATTCATTCTGGTATTTGCTACGGATAAACCTTAGTGGTTTAATTGGCGGACGTCTGCGAGGTACGATCCTCGTGGCTCCGCGCGTGCCAAGCGCGTTACTGTTCGCGGCCCAAGAAAGATGAAGGCGTATTCGTGGCGCAAGAAAGTGGCCGAGGCCAAGAAGAAAAATTGGAAAAGAATTTATTTGGATGGGCAAGACACCTACGAACTGTTCAAGGCATTTGAAGATTGGAGTAAGTCAATGCCGTACAATGATGACCTGTGCAAAGAGTGGGTCTGTGCGATGTACGATGCGGTAAATTATGGGACGTGGCAAGGTTTGGACCGTGTCGTTTATTTGGTTGAAATGGAGGAGAGAAAGAAAGAAAGAGAAGAATGGTTGAAAGAAGTGAAGAGATTGATGGAACCGGCACCGAAAGTTGCGAAGTTTTTGACCGGTAAACCGTTGGTGCCCGTCAAGTTGTGGCAGGTAAAAGAAGAAAATATTGAGTCCCCCCAGAAGAAGTCGGCTGAGGTACCTGAAGAACCCGCTCCCATGTCCCCAATTCCGAATGCCACCCCTGACCCGTGTGTCGTGTTGTTCGACGTCGCGTGTGAAGAGCAGATGTCGGACACGACACCGACGTTGCGGCCGACGAAATATGAACAGGAGGAAATTCAATGGATTGTATGGCCGAGCGTCGACAAGGCAAAGAAAAAGAAGACCAAGGGAAAGCGGAAGGAAAAGAAAAAGAAGGAGGTAAAGAAAAAGACAAAGAAAAAGAAAAGGAAGAGACGCAACGGACGAGAGAAACCGCGACCGACAAAGTCAAAGACCGAATTGACAAAAACGAAGAAAAGTGTGCGACGTGGCGCCACGACGACAACCAACCACGCAAACAAACTGACGACGTTGCTGATTGACTGCGCCACGTCGAATGCAAGCGATGTGAAGAAAGAAATTGTGGCGCGAGGTCGAGGTGTCAAAAAGAAGAGAGAAAAATCATTATGAGCTCTGGTTTCTGTTGTATTTAGGCTGGTTTTAGGAATTAAAATGAAGTGATAAAGCGACACCGGGTGATTTTCGCCAATTTTCATCTATATTTATACCCCAAATTTCGTTTCCATAGGCTCCCTTGGCGGGGGAGGAGTAAGAGTATCACGCGTGATCCTCTTGTATTCCACATTCATTCTGGTATTTGCTACGGATAAACCTTAGTGGTTTAATTATAGCACCGATACTTGGTTGAATAAAAAGTTCTAAAGAGCTCAGGTGAGGCGCATAATAAAATTTGAAACACACATAAAGTGCAAAAAATTGACTGACCAATGCAAAAAACTTGGCTCATGCATTTTCAAGTTTATGGCTTTCTGAGTTGTTTTTTACGACTTTGGCGTGGTATTATGTTGATATGACGTGTAAACAAGATAAGGAAAAAAGTGTCATCAAACACAAAAAACTGCTCATGCCAAACGAAAAGGAAACCAATCCCAAAATAATTTTGAAACATCAGCCAGTTGGGCAACATACCTGCGGCAGAGCGGTGAGCACTTTCTGCTTGACGTCCCAAACAATCTCATCCACGTTGACTTGCATGCATTTCTGAAACAAAAACATGAATAAAAGGTTTTTCGGGATCATCAATGATTAAAGTTGAAATATCGAATTAGGACACGTTTCGTTGAACAAAATCAATCGATAACGTGAGAATTTATGAAAATTTCAACAGAAAACATTATCATAACTACTTCCGACCTGAATCTGAAAGTCCGGCACGTAGATCTGCACATTGATCACTTCGTCGTCTTGTGTCACGCTCATCGTCGTTGAGTTTAATCGATAATATCCGCAAAATCAATCAATAATTATGCCAATCGTAATCGATTATAAGATTATGTTGATCGATGGTCGGTGTGAAGCCATTCAATATTCGAATCAAAGTTGAATTATCGTCGTCGGTGTTGGTTCAAGCCATTTATGTTTGTTGAGTGTGTTGTTGAAGTTTTGTCCAAGACCGACGAGTTTTTGTTGATAATTTGTTGTTGATGGTTGGGTCTGGGTCGCTTGAATGAAAAAATATAAGTTATGTACATGCAGATTTTGTAATTTGCAACACAAGACAGGCATGCTGTCCAAAAATGGTGTTTATTGGCGCGGTGTGGCAGTTTGTAGTGGTAAGCAATGCACAGTGGTTGGTTTCTGCAAAATGAGTCAGCCAAAAAACCCTGCAAACATAATGGGGCTGGGCGTCTTGTAGAACATTGGTGTACAACATCAAGTGTGCAGTGTGGTTGTCATCAAACATTTTCTGTAAAAAATGCAGTAATTATTGGGTCCCGGGAGTGAATTAAACGTGGGTAAAAGCTACACAGTGCACCCACGATCCTTGTATATATGTATACCTAACAACAAATGAATGCGCAGAAAAAATCATTGGTGTGCAAGGTGCAATGCCAAGATGGCAAGCAACCAAAGTCGTTAAAAAACGATACACACTTTCTCTCTGTGCGAGCGGGGATACAAAAGGCATGGGGGCTGCAGACAGTTTATGGACTTATGCAACGCACCCAGGTATACAAGATGAGCACTTTTTGAATATGCACGCTCACACGTGTTAATTTTGAACATAGTGCTACATATTACCTGCCTGCGCATCAAAGACATAAATAAAAATTGTGATGACGCATGTTGCCATCAAGGGGGAGTGTGAAAAAAGAGAAAGGCGGGGAGCTGCATATCCCATAAAAGGGATGGACTCACATTTCACTGCATATATGTTTAAAGGGCAGGGGAAAATTTTAACAATAAAGTGTCGAAACACTATTTGGCAGCTGGGAAATGGATGTCATCAAGCCAGAATCCCACTAGAAACATCTGATGTAATTCAATCCTATTTTTTCGAAATAAAGTACCTTTGGCAGCCCCATCAAAGTGTTGACGCACCTCATTTGCTTTGGCGCGCTGCAAAGTAAACGAAATGAGCAAAAAGTAAATATAAAGCGCACTTGAAAGCATTATAATGAAAAGCAAATGCTGCATTATTTTCATCTATCACGCGCTGGCGATTTTTTTTCTCTCGCGCGCTTCGCGTTGCAAAACCATCAAAAGCTGCGCGCGCGGGCAAAAAATCCCTTTTCACGAAACTTGAATGCTGCCCATCAGAATGTTTCAATTAAATGTGCGTTTTATTTTAATCGGATTGCTTAAAGAATAAATTAAAAGATGAACTTCTATTATAAGTGGTGAAAATGCCGATCAGACAAAATTAACCGCACGCATGCACTAAAACAACCCCGAATAAATGTATATTTGACGGTTACAAGAAATGACTTGTTTATCAAAATGCTACCACGATCGTAATATACACAGCAGCATAACAGTAAACAACCAACCCCGCTTTTCTTTTAATTCCGAGCGTATATAGTAAAAACGAAACAGACGAGTGCTCCTTTTGCCAACAGTGGTAGAGTATCAGAACGTTAGGAAGAAATAAATAATTCGATTTGGTGCCTAGTACACCTAAAACCAACTGAGAGCTCCGCACTGACTTTTGGTTTGGCCGAAACACAAGAAAGAAACAGATGTGAAGCGTGATCTATAGGTTTGGGGTCGATTTGAGACTGAAAAACGCTAATTTCTTACTTGTTGTTTGTTGGTTTGAGGTTGCGCGATTCCCGCATGTTCTAGCCATAAATAAGTGAGTCAGTGCACCACGTAGTAAATTTTAAATTAAGTAGTATAGTAGTGGTGTAGTAGCAAAAAAGGTATACCCATGCACTGCACAGTGCGCCGTACATATTTTTGAACACAAGCCTATATTCGGTTTTTAAAAATTGGAACTGCTAGATGTACAAGTAGTGGCATATGGCCTGAATCAGAGAATCAAGTTGTGAAACCGCAGGAACACAATGGTGCAATATTCGCAAATTACAAGACAAAGTCGTGTCGCGTGCTGTAAAAACTCAAAAAAGTGTGATTTACGGAAAAGTACCTAGATTTTCTGTCCGATATCTGGAATATCTGAGTCATGTCACATGACACTTTGGAGGGAGCTGCACGCGACGCTAAACATAGGGTATACAGGCAGGCATGGGTACACTCATCCGTTTTGACAGAGAAACTAAAAACGTAAACATCGTGTACTTTTGAATATCTCAAAATAAATAAAAATAATAATATAACATTTATTCACATCTGTGCATGCTGAGATGTGTCATCCTTCGATTTTCCTGGACTTACGAAACAAAAAATTGCGCTTTTGTGATATAATTTTGTACCCGATGTTTGCCAAACAGCCCCAATCCGCGACAACCACCTGCCCTAAAGCCAGTTTGATATGAACAAAAATAAACATTTTTTCTATTTATTCAGATCGTTCTGATATTGCGCGCCGATGCTAATCACAAAAATCAACAACATTGCTTTTGCAATTTCAGCTCGGCTTAAAACTGAACTTCGTATCTCTCTCTGTCTGATATGAAATCATAGAAAAGTGGGGGTGTGGACAAAAATAATGGTTTACTTTTTTTATGATTTTCATTGTTGTGATATGATGTCTACGTATATACATACTGCAGATCAAACTTGTACAACAATAGGAAAGCGCAACGGCAGTTAACAGATCTTATGGAGGAAAAAAGTTGACAGATTGAAGAAACGAACAACTTTAACGACACCTTGATTCTGGTTCTATCAATTATTGGGTGGTAGTCGAGTCACAAAAAATAGTATCGGGGAATGGGAAAATTGCGAGTTTCAGAAAATAGATAAATTCAACCGGTTGGGTGGGTCCAGTGCGGAAATTAGAACTTGGCCAACACCGGTGGAGAGATTGATGGTCTTTTTTAGATTTTTTTCTGCGCGCGGAATACAAACCCACTCAGGGATAGAAGTGCAAAAAGGTGTTTGTTCCAAAAATTGAAAAAGCGAAGCCCGCAGAAATATATACATACATGAATGCATATCAGTTGCGAGCTGAATCCTGCGCTAAAACAAATACGTATATATAAAGTTGGTGCCCCAGATATTTTTTGATGTTTGGAAATTATACAGCGCCGCGTTGCGTGGGCAAAGGTTGGTAAAAGGTGCAGGGGTTGAGGCATTTTTGGAAACAGCACTTTGAAAAAAAGACTGAAATTTGAGCAAGTGTCGAAATTCGGGACCAAATGCTATCATGTGAACACTGTCACAAAAAAGCACACGCCCACACATGAAACAGGGCAAAGCCTGGAATCTAAAACAGCCCGTTTTGCCCTGGAAATGGTCCGATAACAATCCATAATTGGATTACGCATGGATAAAATAGCGATGGAAAAATATGTAGATGAAACAGCGGTGGAAAAGTATATCTGGTGCAGTTATCAGGGACTTTGTTACAAAATTCATCATGTTCAAGCTGCAGTATAATACCTAAAGCTACGGGTAATGTCAACGGTCAAGGTTTCGCCAATAATGGGAAGCTTGAGTTTGAGCCAACGCAAATATCCAACCTACAAAGGCACATAGGCCAACTTATGTATGTATGTGTAATAACGGCTGAGGTTCAGGCATTTGCCGTTTTTTTCACCTCTGTTTTTCCCCGCCGCCCTGCACGTAACAGCTTTGCTTATCATGGGTATAGAATTAATCAGCTGAAAAATAACAGTATTGTTCATGATACAGTTCGACCATGTTTCTGGAACATTATTTTGATGGAAAACATGCGTGATAAAGTTCTGTTGATGTGGCAAATTTATCGGAGGTTAGTACCCGTAAAATGTGTCAGGGCATTTTTATTTACACTCAAAATGAAACGCAGACTGAAATTTACTCTTGTGATAGGAATCATAAATTGGTGAGCGATTCTGACCCTTGAAGTAAATGTATATGTAGTCGTGGTTTTAGTTCCCACCTGAACTACATACATACTGTATATAGCCAGGCTTTTACCAGGACCTGGGGGACTTTATGGTGCAGAAGCAAGAAACGACAGAATTGTTCACTCAACAATAAGGTAAGAAGTTTGGGACCAGGAATCCAGTTGATACAAAACTACATGTATGTGCACATATTATCTGCAACAACAACCTAAAAGTACATATCGCATAAGGAACAAACTTGACTTCGATTCCGATTGATGTGCGTGACAAAACACGCCCCGAGCATGTATGTAAACGTGTGTAGATGCACCTCCTTTAAGTACATATGTACATACTGTACATGTGTTCACCTTTATTTGGACACTTCTGCACTTCCGTCACTGACTACGGCTGAGCAAGACGAACGAATTTTTGGAATTCCGAGGAGCAAAGCAGTTCTGACATACTTCGCACCTGAGTTTTCCATTAAGTGCCCCGTGGACACCCTCCAGGTCCAATAGAGAAGAGATTCAAGTGAGAGCACCCTGTAAACGGAGGCAGGGGTACTGAAATGGAAGTCTCAGGGTTCACAAACTGCGCTTTATCTGCTGACCACACGAGCGCTACTCCACTCACTGTCAGGAAATCAAGTTTTGATAGTAAAAATATGAAAATGTCAACCGCACTACTTGAAACGTTTTGCACAAACGTAATGCAGCACATTAATGTTAAGCCGAAACACAATACAATGCTTGAGACGATTGAAGTAATACTTACTTACAAATAGGTGGCTCATACATATTATATGAGTTTTGCCAGGAGTATGCGTAGCTCACTAAGTCAAATTTTTGCAGCTGAAGCGTTTTCTCTTTTTACTCGCTTAAATTGTTGACGCAATCGACCCACAAACATTTTGTAGCAAAAAATGCCGATTGCCCTTGTAGTCTTTAAAATTATGAAATTTTACATGGACTCAACGTTGGAACTGTTCAAGGTTAAATTGGCCCTTGGTTTGGTTAAGTGGGTATTGTAGAGCGACTGTTTTAAAGCTGCTGGCCAACAACCCATCGACCGCATTTAATCTTGGGGGCAGTGCACATACATGTAAGTATCGTGTAGGCAAAGTTGGGATATCGTGTTACTCGACTCTGACTAGGGGAGTCGATTGGTTGGTACTTGATGTTTCACGGCCGGGTTGAAGCTTGCCCCTTGGTAAAAAATGCAAAATTGATGCCGGCTTCCCCCCGTGGAAAGGACAATTTGCGGCAAATTTAATAATTTCAGAATGTCAACCTCCAAAATTTATTACATCAATATGATACAATGCTTTGAAGAAGACAGCCTGTGCCATAAAGGAGAACACGCATTTAGTTCGAAAAATCTGCTGTTTTTGAGCACTGTTTTTTTCGCCGATAATTTTAAGCATCCGTGGTTAACCAGCAAATGTGTTGATAGGACATAAACTTCCTCTAATTATTGTGTACATACATACATAACCTGTGCTTTTGAGTTCTCTGCACACAACACAGCTACTACAATAATTCGGACAATATGCGCAAGTCGGTAATTATTAGCGCGCGTGCTCAAAAACAACGTGCAGATTCGAGCACTCAAAAATGTTTTGCCTTTTTGGGGTCGCACATGCGCGTAATGCCCGACTTGCGCATGTTGTCCGAATTATTGTATTAGCTGTGTTTGGTGCAGTGTGCTCAAAATCACAGGTTATGTATGCAAAAATTAGAGGTTTTTAATGTCCGATCAACGTATTTGCTGGTTAACCACAGATGCTTAAAATTATCGGCAAAGAAAACGGTGACCAAAACCGCCAGATTTTTGGAACTGAATGTGTTCTCCTTTAGGATATTAGCTGTATGTCATATTGATGAAATCAATGTTGGTGCTTGACATTCTGAAATTATGAAACGTTGCCGTGAATTGTCCTTTCCACGGGAATCCAGCATAATTTTTACATTTTTTTACGAGAGGGCAAACGTCAGCCAGGCTGTGAAACATCAGGAAGCAACCAATCGCCTCCCCAAGTCGGGGTCGAACAACACGACATCCCGTTTTTGTTTATGTGCACTGCCCCCGAGATTGAAAGCGGTCGATGGGTTGTTGACCAGCAGCTTTAAAACTAACTTTTACGAACGCTCGAAGATGAGCACTAAAAGGCGAGACGAAAAGGTAATGACAACATTTACCTCTGCCAAAGCCAGTCTCATATCACGCGCATTATCTGCCTTGCGCTGCTCTGCACTGGTGATGTTTCATGGTTGGTGGAGGTTCCACACAGAACAATAGGAACTGCATATGGAACTACGTGAAACATAGTTCAAGTACAGCAATATATCGCGATAACATTACTCTCTGAACAGGTCTGATAATGGATAAAGATCGGCAGACCCGCAAGATTCCCTTTGACGAGTGGAAACATGCGCGAGAACACAAAATTGATATCTAGAGATCATAAATAGTCTTATTAGAATCTTGGTAGAACGAGGTCTCGCTGGGACACGGCATTTATCACCTAAATAATGTTTTCCAGACAACAGAAATTGCACGGGTGTTTGTTGTGCCACAAGTGATTTGATATGGTTGTTGTTGTAAAAATTAACGTTCACACCGGGTCAGTGTGGAGTTTGAAGATGCACTTCTAGATTTCATACCATGAAAACAGCACTGTATTTCGTACTCTAGAGGGTTTAAGATGGTAGACATTCGTTTGTTACAATAATCTATAGTAATAAAAAGTTAAGACAGGGCATGGTCGACGAATCTAAACGCCAAATAAATAAAGTCACCCACTCGTGTGGCATGCATGGGAAGACTAGTGCACTGGTCTTATTATACTGTGTTCAAAAACATACAAATTTTACAAAAATATTGTAATAATATGCAGAATAATAATAAATTGCATAGAGCGTTGCCAAAAGTTTTTGATCTTCCAAAACCACATTGTATCAACACGGCATGGGGATCTACAAAGAACTATTCCAAATTCCTTCCAACGAAATCAAGTAAAACGTCAGTCAAACGATCGGAGACATTAAATTGGTCGGTTTTTATATTTAACCGCTAATGCCAAGACGTTGAATTTTCGTTTGTTAAGATTGTACAGCATTCTTTCGTGAAAATACATATATGTCCGATTTCCGATGAATAAACATTGCAAGTAGTATGGAACTGAACAAGATTGTTTCGCGAAACAAACTATAATCCCGATGAATAAGGAACGCAAATAAATATAGCGGTTGAACAATTCGGCCCAGCATCAATGATGTGGGCATTTAAACGGCAATATCTTGATACTATCCAATGCCAACATTTTGAAGTCGGCTCGCTGCTTGACGCCTTCACATAAAAATCAGCGAACGGGCAGTTTAATTTAAATTTGGGGCTAGAGGTCACGCGTGTGAGAGGCGTCTGGGAGCCTGACCACGCACGCAAAATGAAAATTATGTGTCGTAAAATAGATCTTTTGGAAGGGCTAAAATGCACTGACCATTTGGATTATGCTTTCCCAGACGTCACTAAGAGCCCCAATTCATCAAGCAGCACACAACGTTCAGTTCGACGTACATACAGCACTGACGATGCACTGATGCACCATCTGTGTACGAAAACCAAAACAACACGCATCGGGATGAAAGTACATTCTGTAGCTAAATTCATTATATGTACTTCGCAAGTTCCGCTGTAAACTATCAACGCTGTATGTGTTTTGTCAATAAAAGCCTGCGAAAGTAGAAAATCTTGCGGAGGCGAGGACTCTCTAAGGATCGGGAATTACAAGAGCGTTGAAGCGTATAAACATCACGTGATGCGAGATTATGCTCAGATCATCGCAGTGGATACAAAAGTGTTTCCAGTTTGCAAAATTACCTACATATCTAAAAGTGTAGCGTTTCGGTCAGCGACGCCACAAAGATAGAACCAGCCACTAAAAATTTCGTCAAGATTTATGTACATACTGTACTGTACATACATGTCACCGCTACAATAAAACAGCTGACGAAAATACGATCAATTTCGATCGGAGTTTATTCTGATTGATAAAGCCAATCGGCAAACTTCCTACGCGCATCTCAGCCAGTGCGTGAAGTCAGGTCATTTATTAGAAGATTGGAATTTCTGCCAATGAGGATACTCCTGCAACAATTCTTACGATGGTGGAGGGATGCTAGCAATGTTTGGCGATATTATTTGCGGTATTTACCAATTTGTAGTTGGAATGACCATCACGCACAGACAGATGGTGTACCAGGTCATCGTCAGCGATGCCATGATCGATCCAACACAATGACGGGAAGCTACCGCAGTTTTCCGTCTTGAGCCCCAGGGGCTCTATTCGGAAAAGTTGCGAAAATACATATGACTTTTTGTCAGGAATGTTCTTCCCAAATAAAGCCCAGAGGGGTTCCATTTGGAAAGCCCTCAAGGCGCTAATCAGCGATAAAGTGTTTGATCCATTTTACTTTGCGTCAGGACGCGTATAAATGCATCACATGCACACGAAACAACCGGAAAGCATTAGGCTGCTCTATTTGGAAAATCTACCGAATTGAGCCCCATGTGGGGTACTATTCGGGGGGATAGGGGAAGCTGAAGACGGCAAACTCCGGTACATGTCTATGCTGCGACAATGTTGGTTATTATTTATTATGCGAGTCTGTTAGCAGTGGGTTCAGGGTCTGGGCATCGGGTCACTTGTATACCTGAGTTTCCTCACTTCAAACGGGGCTGTGTGAAACGATTGCACTGGGGAAACACGACTGAAGGAGATGGTTGCGGATAATTATTCAGAAATACTGTGCGCCAGGCAGAATACGGGCAGCTCAATTTTAGAACGGCAAGTAAAATAATGGAAATAATTATAATGCGCATTCAACAGCAACTGATATCCGCTGGAAAAAAGTTCTACTTTTATTTATAATGTATGTTTCCAATTGATTTTTGCACAGATTAGTTGTAATCGAAACAATCGCTCTGCAGCGTTGACCATGCTGATGCAGAATCAAACCACTCCCACGGAATGAAAATTAAAAGAAAACGGGGAATAAATTGAAATGTCAAATATGCAATAGTGACAAATGCTTCGCGCGGATAGGATAAAAACACGCGCAAAATGCATTTTGTTGTTTCACAAAAAGTGAAAGAACTTTTCCGCAAAATCATGATTTGTGTCTTGTGTGATTATACTGTGTATCTACTTGTGCAAACGTTGTTTCTACATAATGATTTCAAACGACTACAGTTACTATACAGCATTTCTAACGGAAAGTACAGCACGTTGCGCGCTGTAGCAAGTGTAGAATTATGACAAAAAAAGTCTAACGACCTGCAAGTAAGTTGAAACTAAAGTTCGTGTCACACATGGGTGTAATATCGACGATTATTGAGACGAAAGTCGAAGTCAGAGAGTGAAAATTCGAGGTCAATTTGTTACTTAGGTGCGCTTGCTACGAAATACACATACGGTACAGTGCCAGCTGCAACTTTAGATGAATTCTGCATGTACGCGTGCAGCACGCGTGCGTACGCATGCATGTCTTTGACTCCAGCAAACACAAAAGTATAGGAGGCCGAATGCACCACACGGTGCACTCGGCCGAATGCACCACACGGTGCGTGCACGGTGCTGAAGTGATCAAAGGCGTGCATGCATAAGTCCCATCAGACGACTGTTGCGGTTCCACGTATTTCGAAAAACAATACAAAGAGAAATTGGGTATGTTTATGCATCGTCGATTTCTCTTTCTATTCTTTTCGGAATGTTTCGAAACACGTGGAACCGTTACAGGGCGTCTGATGGCTGGACTATGCGCACGCGTGCATGCAGAATTCGCCCAAAGTTGCAGTTGGTACTGTTCGCAATGTTCCAAAGTTTCACCTGTTGGGTGAGTCAATTTTCGAGGATAATATACATAGATCGAGAGATCAATAAACCAGCATTTAGTGATAAAACTGGGAAAATCGTGCTATTACCAGTGTTTGGCGGCTATGTAACGCTGTGAAGTCTGAACTCCAGCAAATGTCTTAAATGCACAAAGTCTCTAATTACACAATTCACGAAAATTTTCCCGAAACTTGCGGCGAACTTGCTCCTGTACCCGTAGATCAATTGTTGGAATTTATTGCTCGAAATTATTAACGTGTCCAGGGCGCATTGCGCGCAGACGAAATATACATCGTGTTGAGGTGTCAAACAGCAAAATGATTGCAAACTTAAAATTTCACATATACCCGACTGCAAAATGCGCCAGGTTAACGCCAGAAACCGACACGTTGTACATTGAATTTTTTTGGACTAAAACGGTGTCATAAACACCTGCATAAACTGCACCGCAACAAGTGTCGGACCAAAGCCTGTTTTCTGCGACACAAAGAACAAGTTTTTCGGTGCAAACAGGAAACCAACCGTGTTTACAACTGTAATGATGGTAATCAAAGCATATGCAAATATGCAAATGCAAAATACGAACTTTGTACATACGTGAATGTGAACTTTGAGATTGATTGGGTGTTCTTCACTTCAGTCTACAAAAACAGGAGACTTTCATCACATTTTGGGAACAGAAACTGGAACGCCGATAAACTATGACAAAGACAGATGAAAATGTCAAGCTTGATCAGAACTCAGTGCGATCATAATTATTTCAAATTATCGTTCTCTAAAAACGACGAGTGAAAAAATGGTGACACGCGACGAAATATTAGCTTAGACCATGAAATTGACCTGAAAAGATCTTTAAGCGATTAAAACGATAAGTCGTTCACGTTTCAAGTAATATATATTTTTCTCTTTTTATTTTCCATTTCCGGTTCAATCTACCAAAACCTCTGTGGTCAAGTGACAGCACGTGTGTGTGAAAAAATGTGAAAAATTAAAAATGAGACAATGATTTCCGCATGTACGATGCCCAGAATGGGATATCTTTGGATCAGACACGACAGATCTTGGGTACCACCTGAAATATCAAGGCATAATTCCTGGAATCGGAATAAATAGAGAGAAAATGCACATTTCAGTACTCGTGTCCAGTTGACCACGAGGTAGTGTGAGACCATAAATAATGAAGAGAACTGAACAATCAATGCCCATATGCGCCCGAGGAGCGATAATCCGCGAGCGCGTCGGAGTTTTCCATTTTGCGCGCGGGGAGAAAACGCAATTTTTGACACATAAAAACATGACAGCGTGAAAAACGGACGAAAACAGCGGAACGACAAGAGCAAAGTCAAGTGAACAACAATCAAATACTATGCACGTAGTAAAACACGGAATAAAAGGACAGGCAGAGCCACACCGAAAAGGTACATGTGTATGGCGGGGGAGGAGCATAATAAATCGTGCCAATGTACATATACGTATACAAGGTGCATGCACACAGTTTGGGGCTCAGGATGTGTTGGCCACCACAGCCCCAGCCCAAACACGCGTGCGATTAATGTTAAGACGCATGCAGCGACGGACTAACGTTGTCAAGGTTACTTACACATCGAATAGAGCAAGAACTGCCTTGAAAGGTGGGTGTTTATAGTCTGATATGCAGTTCCACATGTTTGCAGCAAGTTTTGAGTCAACAGCTTTTGTCATGGTTTTCACAACAGCTTGGGGAATTGCGCATGGCCATTATGTAGCACAATAATCGCGCTGACGAGGTCCTGGTACACCGCCCGTCTGAGAAAGGCAGGGCTGCCTCGGGTACACAGCGCCATAACACGATTTCCAAACCGACGTAGAATTATCAGGCGAGTATATCCGACGAATAAAGTCCATATGAGAGGGGATCAAGCATAGTGAACATGCTGCTATACGTCATACACGACACGCGTGTTGCTGCAGTTTTGAAGAAAAACAACAAAACATGCTCGCATGCACATGGTGTGCGCAACACACAACAGGCCCGAGGAGTCACCTCGGGAAATAAAGCGGTGGTTGAACACACCAAAAACGGGCTTCCGTCCGTATGGGGTGCACAGCGGGGTTCTTTTTCCACTGCGAAGTTCCACAGAAAATTCGGGAACTTCAATTTGGCAAACCGACCATGTATATTGCGAGACGGTGTTTTGAAAAAATAATCACAAATTTTTGAGGAAAGAGAAAATTTTGAAACCGATACGCGCACGATCGGAAGTCCTGTTGAACGAACTGCGAGCATGCGCAATTTGACGCGATATATCTTATTATTTCGAATTGAAAGATCAGATAAAGTCTTGAATAAAAACTAGCCACGCACAACGGATGATTCTTTTGATGTTATCAAAGTGATTGGAGTACAGAAATGAAGATGCATTCATTATTAATTGTAATATTGTGACTCGCGAAAGTGCGTGTGCTTGGGATCAAAAGATAATAAAAACTTCTGCTAAGTGTAAAAAACCAACCACCTGATAAGGTAGTCCAACCACGTGCTCATGGGACGACTGCTGCAGTTCCGCGTGTGTTTCGAAACGTTTCAAAAACAAAAGAAAGAGAAATTGGTATGCCGATGCGTTGTTGATTTCTCTTTCTTTTGTTTCCGAATGGTTTCGAAACACGTGGAACCGTACGTGGCGTCTCATGAGCTAATGGGTGGGCTATACACACTGGTTTCAGTCGTGATACAACACACTCTCATTTTGCATGTGTTCCGTCGGATAAAAAACCCACCAATTGCTTCAGAAAGGCACATGCCTTGATAAACGAGACTCCGTGAGACCAAAAACGCGCCCAAGGCGAAAAATATAGCGCGCACACTGCTGGTTGTGAAGAGAGACCTCAGAACCAGAAGGTATACATACCGTATGTCTAAGGTACCTGAGCTTGGGGATATGATTGCTATCATCTTACAGCCAGAGCGGTGCAGGCTCCTCTATTTGGAAGCTGGGAAGGCAGATAGTATATTATTAAACTGTTCGTTTCGTGATGACCAAAAAGGGAGACAGGTATATACATAAATCAAATAAAGGTATATAGGTACATGTGAAACCTGAAGCCACGAGCACGGGCCTTTTGAAGCATTCACGCAACCAGGGGGTTATTGAAACCTGTGCATCTGTCCAGAAATCGAATAATAATCACACAATTTGTGGCTGCGGCGTGAGCATAGCAAATCCAAATACAGATGGATTCACAGAAATGTGCGCACATATTTTGGTGCGGTCAGCTTTAGACACACATACACGCAGAGGGTTTCGGACTCAATGCGGGCACAGGTGAGGGAAGATTAACAGATTTTGCCGCACATTTGCGCAGCGCGCCCCTGGTGGTTAGTTGTGAGTTCGCTGACAATAATTCTACGTGTAGCTGGCAATGCCAGACGTGTAACCACCATTGTAATCTAGTATTTCACATTCTGGAAGTTGCAGGGGATAGAGTCTGAAAATTTCAGGGCGCGCGCGCGGATTTAGCGCGGGGGATTCAGTGCTCATACGAGGTGACGAGAGGACAATATGCACAGTGTTGTGTGAGTGACCAACCACATTGTTGTCTCTGTGCCGCTGAGGTATAGGTGCTGACCTGTTCTAAGGTCTGGCCCTGTGATTTTGGGTGTACACGATGTGGTCGAAGCTGGGTTTGTTTGTTGTATATAGTTGTTGTTACCTTGGCTTTGTGATAGCTGCTCTGCAATTTCAGCCTGGCAAGGTATAAAAACACTGGACAATTTTCACATACCAAGTTTGTCAAATTGTGAAACATCTGCTTACTAATCGGATGCTGTACTGCCAAGATCAAATCAAGTCAAAATCTCAACACTCCACCACAAATCCCACACGGTTGGGGGTGACCGTTTTGTGTTGTGGTCAGTTGTGCATCCCGGCAAGTGCAAAACAACAATACAACACAATGTAAGCGGTTGTCGTATTCTTGATGGATTTGTGAAGATTTGGCCGAAAGTCGGGCTTGATTTCTTTCAAATCCGCAACAGCTCAAGCGCTAACTAATCTGTTACTCAGCAATAGCCAAAAATGCAAAGCCTGAACAAAAATTTGAACGGAAACATAAATAGCAAACTGTATTTTATTATTATTTATTTGTATTGCAGAGTAGTCTCAAGTTTTTATTTTCTGTTTACATTTTGCGCGATTTGCTGCATTTTTGCGGCTGCGATTGAAATATGAAACCGTTACGCATTCTACAGTTGCGCCTTGGAAAAGAGATGTTTGGCGGAACAAAACTAAATTAAGCTATTTTTTATAAAAATGAACAATAAAAAATCTCAGCTTGTTTTCAAAAAGCTGAGGCTATTTCGTCTCATTAAAGTTTTATCTTTTGGCATTTTGTTGAAATAAGCGTGGTGTTCTTCACATTGCAGACGTCAGCAATAGTAAAACTAAAACAACAAGAATTCTGGCGTGGGCCCAAGAGCGTTTTCCATCGGATATCACGAGCTTTATTTAGCTAACGGATTATGTTTACAACTTGCAGGCGTTGCTATGAAATATCAAATCTTGTAAATTTTTACAACAGCAAACAAACAAACAAGCATAAAAATCTGGTTTTTATAACATCTTGGCGCGCACGTGTGGGCTAACGTTCGGCAGCTGAGTTAAAAGATTCAAAGCAGAGGCTATGGTACGTATTTCATCATAACACTGTGTAGCCGTGCGGAAAAGCTCGTGACAACAACTCAATCCTGCCTGCGCTTATCAATTTTAGCCGCGAATTTCGAAAACTAGACCCCGATCCTCAAAAAAATTGAATTACTGCGTCCAATCAGTTCAATAGTTAGAAAATATGACCAGACTGCTTCTTTCCATTTGGTGTAAAGTGATTCTGATGCCAAACATTACGGTTGAGGTATATACATAATTCTACGTTGTGTTTTGTTTACACTATCATTAGTGTGGGTACCTGCTGCTCAGGTAGAGATAGACTTTGGCGGAAGGGATAAAGGCTTTATTCTAAAATGCAACTATATCAGAAAATATAAAATTTATAAATAAGAAGGGAAATTTTAATCCGAATCAAATTCAGTGATGGGACATTAAAGCAATGTCAGGTAGCATTGGGGTTTAGCTGCACCCGCCGAGTGAGGCGTTACTTATAAAACAGGCATTGAATAGTAACTCAAAAGCACCCTTTCTGAAGCCCGATTGGAACTTGCAGCAAAAAAAATGGGTCCGGGATCCGAAATTTTCAACCCACACAGTTTCACAGTCGTGGCACGTTGCGAAACACGAGTAGCAAACACGATACAAAGGTATGTACATATATGTTCTCGCATGAAGCAAGATGAAATGCCCTGAAGGCAGTCCAGCCAGGTACGCACCTGAATGGCTCATACACGGCTCATTTGAGGTGACTCATGCGACCAGTAAGCAGCTTTTACAGCTTTTCGGCGCAAAATGTCCACCTATGCACATGTAGGTATATGTATATGCACCTATGTATAATTGGAGCGTTATGGCCTTCGGGTAGTATGCAAGTATCAGTCTGGGGCTATGTAAAGGCAAACTACGCCAACATGAGCTCGATTTCGCAGCTGGCAGAATCGCGAAACATTCTGACGTGGCTGCGGATTTGGGAAATGTTACAGGTTGAAGAATACAAAACGGAGGATGATGATTTTCTCTTTCTATTCGTTTTGAATACACACAACCTTCGAAATCGGGCTCGTGTTGGGTGTAGTTTGCCTATATTTGTGCAGAAACGAACCTGATGGGAACTGACCAGTTTACCAGCTGGCAGTTGGTGATGGACTGCGAATAAATGACCGGCCAACCAGGTACATACTGCGGGCCGATGTTAAG
This sequence comes from Rhynchonema sp. JSB1_4, assembly GCA_030248065.1. Classification (NCBI taxonomy): domain Eukaryota; kingdom Metazoa; phylum Nematoda; class Chromadorea; order Monhysterida; family Xyalidae; genus Rhynchonema; species Rhynchonema sp. JSB1_4. Next base: position 61,091 of record JASAMV010005838.1, read on the forward strand.
TTTGCGCGCAATACGCGCCCGAAGCAGCACGCGACGACAAAGCTTGTCAGAGGAGCGCGTCAGAAAAATATAACAGAGACGTCGGTCAGTCAGCCGACTATTAACGCTAGTGGCCAGTAAAAGTCAGCGATACACATAGCTGAAAACTTCGTGTCCACACTTCAAATGTGACGCCTGAGGTTAGTTTTGGGCAGCGTGGTATACGTATGTATGTACTAACAATATGCGTTAATAATATACAATTGCGCGCCACGGAACCAAAAAGTATGCCGTATTACATACATTGTATATACATACGTATAAGTATGCACTAAAGCTCATTGTATGCCTAATAGCCAACAAAACCATAGGTGTGAAAACTTGCACTACACACCCAGTCACCATCCGTCCTGATGTTTCGTTTCAAAGGGGCATCCGCAAGCACTTTTAGCCATATATGAATATAGCTCACTCAAAGCGGACTAGTATGTAGCGCCCCTCACAGACGCGGGAGTACGGTAATAACTCAATCGGCTGAGTTCTGTCGAAGTTTTACGGGTTTCGTCTGGGGATTACGGCACTGGACACTTGGCACAACAACCAGTGGAACAATAAAGGGCACTGGTACAGCTGGCCCCAAGCAGTGGTTTGGGTTTCGGGTGGGCTCATTGTCCGACACACACGGGTTTCAGGGGTTGACTTGGACCCAGTTTAAGCCCGCGTGCGCTTCTGAAGCCTAAGCCTGGATGCTGGTCTAAGCCTGAACTGAGCCTAATATTGGGTGTAGGCCTAAGCCTAAGGTTAAACCACTGGTGGGATCGAACTGGACTGGTATCGGAACAGATGATGGTTTACCAGGGGACATTAAACGCAACAGCTGGGACACCTGCTGTGTCTAGTTCGTCACCAAACCGCGGTGAAATGTGAAACTCAATTTTGGGGTACTAAACTTTTCGATGGGTTTTGGACCAACATGCCACTGTAATTGGGGTTTGATGCAAAACTACACGATACTTATCTGCATACAAAAGGTACACACTACGCTTCAAATAATGCGAAGAAAATTGCACAAGAAAAGGGGGCACCCTTTTCTTATCACAATAGAGTGAGAACGTGCTTATATTTTTCTATCGACATAAACAATACAGTTAAGCCTCACCCATTAGAGTGAAAACAATAATAAACTGGCAAAACGGATGGGTTACGTTACGTAATACCGGTACATTAGCTGCTAAACAATTTTATCAGAAAAATGCACGCAAGTCACACGTAAACACAGAAATGGTTATGTTTGTAGAGATGCTTATCAGTCCATAGCACCGTTGAGTTGAAAGTATTAATGCCGGAATAACGCAGCTAAAACATATCGTCACAAAACAGCATTACATAAAAAAGTGTGAGCGAAATAAAAAAACAGGAATTAGTACTTTTGTTGACGAAACAACAAAGCATCGCCCATCGACTAAAATACAGTGAATGGAGCAGCGTCACACCCACCGAAAGTTTTTCGGAAAAGCTTTTTGATCGGTGTCTTGCGCTGTTGTCGATTGTCTTTCTATCTGTTTGTCACTCGGAATTGACGCGCATTTCGAAACTGACAACGCTCAGATTTGAAAGGTGTTAAACGTAATTTTAACAGCTGTAGTATGTACAGTATGTAGTACACATCTTGGACTACAATCATAAAACGTAAAGTATTACAATGGCGCGTTCTAACAAATCAACAACATCAAGTCTGAAGTTTTGAAAGCTTCGAATACGATATTGGTAGTGGACAGCTTCAAACAGATAGTATGTCTAGAAGTAGAACGTCAATATGTACGTCGTTGAGTGAAAAAATTGCATAATGTATCATTCTACTGAAAGAATGCGAGAGTATGACAAAAGATTAGTTGTGAACAGTAGAAATTTTAAAAAAATATACGTATATACTTTAATATTTTTTGGAGATCTAACTATACGCTTAGGTTTAGCAAAGTTTGCGGTATACATCAGGTCGCAGTTTCATGACGCGCTCAACAACTACATTTTACAGTATCCCCTTCATGGAGAAAGCTTTAAATTTACGCCCGTTTTTGGTCTGAAAAATATCAACGCCGACGCATCTGAGCAATCAGAAAACCAGCTGATTTCACCTAAAAAACCAACTCGGCGTCGGTTTTTTATGCAAAAACAACTAAAAGCTATACAAAATGGCTTACAAGTAAAGATACAGTATATATGCAGCAGGTATGTATGTATAGTACCTATACAGGTATACCGGCAGCGTTGTAGCTCGATAAATTATAATAAATAAGAAATCAGATATGCCCTCGTATCGGGACGCTTTTGTTATTTATTTGCTGGTGGGATGGCTTGTCCCGCCATCAGGCAGGCAAACAGCCTGAACAAACAAACAGACGCACAGGCCATTTGTATTATTTTTAGGTATACGGCTTGGTCTTGCTCTGTCAAAAAATGAACTGAAGTCGCGATACTATGTTGCTTGAATAGATGACCAAGTGCAGCTCACATACCTGAACCTGACAAATATGTATATAAACAATACGAAACGCGAAAGGTCCGGAATAGTAAACCAAGCATTTTAAGCTGGGTTATATTTAAATTCGGAATGCATATTTGTAAAATCCGAACGCAGGGACTATATTTTTTTGCGACAGGTATTTGTCAAAGTGGCGTGAGCTCTTCGCGTGTACAAAGAGAAACACCAGATAAATTTGGGTGCGGGCAGATTTGCGAGCCATAAAACGTTGCATGTCCGTGTGGGTTGGGAATATTATTGGCAGAAGCACTGGGATAAAGATCAAGCTAACATCAGGTGTGAAGGTGTAGCAGGTACAGGGTGAGTCAAAAAATACGGAAACCCGTTTGAGAGGCTAAGATCACGGGCGTTGTAACACGTGGGGATCTTTTCAGCATTGCTGCATCCGAAAGCATAGACGAGTTATAGTTTTCGTGTTAAGAATTAGTGTGGTCAAGTGTTTTGAAGAACGCGCTAAGCAACGTTTGGTGACGGACGTTATTTTTCGCACGACTTTTTTTGCATGCGTTTGTGTGATCGTTTGTTTTCGTCTAATCCGCTTCAAGTCGGCGCATGTATCTTATTCACGAACGCATGCGAGCGGACCAAATTTTAACACCAGAAAGTATAGATGCTTTCGAACGCAATGCAGAATTATCTCCATGTGCAAAGAATTCGCGGCCGAGATCGAGTCTCACAAAAAGCTGTCCGAACTTGTTGGGTCACCCTGTATTTATGCGAGACATGCGCGTACACTTCGTGTGCTAAAATGAGTGGTATGAGTAAAACAGTAAAGGCCTAACTATACTTCGTTCTCCAAAAAAAAAAAAACAGCGCTGATTGGTCCACGTATGCAAAGCAAAAGCGCCAGACAAATAAAACTTATTTTATTATACGCAATTTGAGTAGATTTCTCACATGGACACCAGGATGAGTTTTATCTGAGTTGAACTTGGAACCAAACAATTATGACCAGCTGAATATCATTTTCTAACTTTGAACTTCACACAATGTACAAGCAGATGGGCAGGGCAAAACTTTTATCTGCCAAAATCGGGATCCACTTAGATATAGTCAGATGTCTACATGAGTGAAACGCAAGTGTTTCAACATGTAACCAAACAGTGCAAATCGTTTTTTTTGAATCAGGGCTGGAAATTCATGCAGGAACAGAGTGCTTGGGAGTCATTCTGTTTTTTGTTTTGACCCGATGTCACTAGCCATGTTTGGATAGGTGTTCATACAAGGAACAGAACGGGCGTCATCACACTGCTCGGAGATCGGTGCGGTAGAAAAAGGTAAAGGCGTTCCGCAGAATTTAGGCTCCGCGAAGGACCTACCAACAACCCGTTGCCGGTGACTCTAATGGGTAGATGCCTGTTACCCGCAGCAATTGCTGGCTTCCCATTTACCGACCCTTCTCAGGGATGGAAGCCTGGGTTGACCCACGACACCACTTTGATGTTGCGGTGCGATCCAATCAAAGGATTGCATCTTCTTAAGAAGTGCATTACTTTAAAAAACAAAAAAATGGTCAATTTTAACATCAATAAAGGCTTCTGTGCATGAATGTACAGTAATCTGAATAAAGAAGTAATAGAAAACTGCGCAACATTGAACCGAATCGACCGTTTCCATAATAACCCGTTTAGACCCATTTAACTCATTTAGAATATGGTCCCGTTGCTCCATGGCAAAACTGAACCTGCATCTGTCTGTACATCGATTAGGAGCGGGAACATCACTTTACTTTGCTGCTGCACCTAACAAACCAGGAACGAATCCACTAAAATGGTTATAAATTTGATGAACAAAGAATCAATAGTTCAACCACTATACGAGTAACGGCAAGTACACCTTGCGAAGGTCAATATTTGAATTCAATATAAATGCGCATGCCGTCTTTACTAACATGCATGTTATGTCACTGTGAGTATTATACCACATTTTGGTATCCCATAACAGCATACCCGAATACCGGTGTGGCATTTCACAATAAAAGAGACAATTATTATCTTCCGCGCGATTATATACACATACTGTACATGCATCTCCGCTACGTTGAAAGTTTGCAACAATAAAAGGATCAAAATCCGCAGTCAATACCGCTTTGTGCGCAGTCAATAAAACGAAGTTCTTGTTGGCACAGGGCAAATCGACTGCTGCGCGTCTCTGTCCACGCCAAGTTAAGGTTTTGATTTTGTCTATATCTCTCCGCCTTTGTCAAGTTTATTTCCACATATACGATGTCCAACCGTTCGCTGCTACAAATGTTGAACGTGTGGAATGATCCACTAAATAAACAAGCGGGAAGCAAGTCTGAAATTTACCAGCACCACCAATGACAAGCTATATTAGCAAGTATTTCAAAGACCAAAAATCTAAAAATATCTGTATGCCGTGCATGTCACGCCAACCAGTCACTTAACTTTGTGCTTTGCGCGTGTTGTCAAAATGCAGAAGGATAACTTTTTATAATACATATGTCGCCAACAAAATGTGCATGAAGATACAGTCCGTGACGAATTATGTGGACGCTTTTCAACGCCGCCGCGCGCGGGCGCGGCAAGCGTTGTGCATATAAGAATGCAGCACACAATCAATAACCGGCTCTAACAGCGAGGCAAAAGTAGCGCGCGCCGCGCGCGCGGCATCAATCGATAATCACAAAAATGGCTACGTACAGCGTATGGCAGGCTAAAATTTACCCAAGTTTGGACAGTGGCTAAATCCTGGCTATGCACATAATTTGTCAACGGTAGACCACAAAGTCCATCCGTTACCTCCAATTATAGGATTTTTTCTGAAAAGTCTACCCACCCTTGTGGTGCACCAGTGTGGTGGCAGGCCAATCGACCCAAGATACCGTAGGGGGGGAAGGTTTCGGACTTACTCGAGATACCCCCCAGAGGCTACCCAAGATACCCCTATGGTCCGTCAAAAGGCGAAAAAAAGGCCGTTTTTCGCATGCAATTTTACTGCAAAATTGGCCTAAAAATGGGTATTTTTTGACATTTTTGCCGAAAATTGGCCTTAAATGTGTGAACCAGCGGGTTGTACGCGGTTCCTGAACTGCCACTCACACACGAAATACCGGAGAAATATAAGATGTAATAGCGATGATATCGACGATACGACGTAGGGAGCTGTCGGACAAGCCGACAGCTGGATTTGCCCTTTTTCACTTGAACGAAGTAATTCCGCGGCGACGTTACATTGTTAGTTTTACGCAATTAAATGATGAACGGTTGATTAGCAGTTGAACATAAAGCGCAACGGGCGCTAACGAGCAGACACGAACAACTCTCAAAACCCGAAAAACGGAAAGAAAGAGAATAAGAACCAAGCGGAGGAACAAGATTTAAGCACAAAAACACATGACACATAGAGAAAACTGTAGAAAACGGGGCTTTTACCTTATCGCAGGATCACAAATGACCATTTTTGGGTGTTTGCGCGCGGAGCGCGCGATTTTTGGGGGTCTCGAGGTCGAAAAACACCTATTTTTGCCTTTGAAAACCATAAATCTACTTACTCGAGATACCCTTTGGGGTCGGCTCGAGATAGATACCCTTCCCCCCAGCCCCCCTCAGGGTTGACTCGAGATAGATACCCCTTAGGGGGGGAATCCCCCATCCCCCCTCAGCCACTACAGTGTGTTGCACCCTAATATGCATAACGCTTGCCGCGCGCCCGCGCGCGGCGGCGTTGAAAAGCGTCCACATAATTCGTCACGGACTGTATGTATGTAGTGCGTGCTCAGTTGAGCACTCGAAGTGGTCTGATTAAATCTGAGTGACATAGTGACATATTGATACGCATGTCGCAAGATAATCTCAAACACACACAATCCACTTTTAGGCACTGAGCTTGACAATAGGTATGGCCACCACTACTTTTTCCAAACACACAACAAGTCAAGTGAATGCGGTATCAATTGTTGTTTTGAGTTCCAGTTTGATAACCCGAAATTACATGCGTGTGGCGCACGCCTTCGTTGCAACAACAAAGCCATTGCGCATAACAGCAGTGTCAATGATCGTATTGTTGAAAATTCACGGGATCGGAGGGCGCCTTGTGCGGGGATTGCCAATTTCCATTTTTACCACATGCTTGACACAACGCTGAATTTTACTCGGCTGTTTTTGTGCCAAAGACATGTGACGTCAACAGCTCTACAAAAGCTTTGTGGAACGGCTGGCAACTGGTACATCAGACAGAAGACGCCGGAGTTCAAGATCGGTGTTCAGACAGACCAGAGCCAGGCACCTGGTTTGATATCACAAATACTGGGCAGTTGTGTCAAGGAGTTGTAGAGGAGTAACACTCACTTGGACTTGACACGTAATAAAGCCAACGCGAGAGAACAACGGCATGTCTATATAAAGATTAACCGCAGTTTGAATATCAAAAGTGTGAAATAGTTACTGGCTTCTGCTGATGATTTCAGCAATTGTTTGAAGTTATTGCACCGCATTGCATATAGGTAAGGTGGCGTTGATGGGTCGACCGCAAAAAAGCGTTTTACTGGCATCATATTCTTGGATATTATAGATGAAGAACCTGTGTAGCATTGTTTGGGAAAATGTAATCTAACTTATTGCTTGTGTGCGTGTGTGTGTGTGCGTGTTTCTTTCACGCAACCGCGTCCCATGTGCATTTTTTAACGATCCCCACACAAAGTATTGGTATTGAATCTAGCCCATGTCCATAGGATTTTCACTGTCACAGAAATGGTGCGGGCCGCAAAAATTTTCACGGCCCGAAAGTAGGATGTTTTGTTTTGATAATTTGATTCCAGTTGTTTCTTTCGGCATCTGGTGGATTTATTTTAGCTGAATTCCACTCTGCACTTCCTCTCCGTTCAACGCGTACTGGTTACGAACTTTCGATCGCTAAGCTGTGTTCATTGTGCGACACTCTGTGCAACAACCTGACACGTTTCACGTAAATAAAATAAATTTCGTAAAATAAAATAAAACTCATAAAATATGTAGTGTGTATTAGCGCTGCAAACAGTAGTGAGAAGTCCTACGCAAGCGATTAACAAGATGTTTTGAAATCACAAAAGGCAGAAAAGGTCATAATAATGATGAAAAAGATATTCACATTGAAATAAAAAGCAAATTTACAAAATATCGTAGTCGACGAACAAAACTCTAGAAACGCGACACATTCTGCATAACATATAACGCGTCTGATAATGCCAAATACGGCCACAGGAGCTTGATTTCGCTCATGACTTGATATTTCCAAAAAATGCTTCCCACCGTAACTCCAGATATACATAGCTCAAAACCAATACTTACTGCGGTGGATGAGAGTCAACGTTTCTGCTCGTGTGCTTTGAGGGCACGGGGTGCATATGACGCGTGGCGGGGTTGCGGTTTCGACCAGCACTACGTTTACCACATTTGTCAGGTCACCTACTGCCCTCAAGACACTCAAGTTCTATAAGAGTCGTAATTCAACCGAGGTGTGGGCGTATTTGGCATTCTTTATGGTAAAATGAAGGAAACTCATCGGGATTAGGACGCTGTGAGATGATCTAACTATAACGGGCATGTGATTAAAGGTCGATTTATACAGTACTTCTAACTGCCGAGCAGCAGCAGTCAAAACCGGGAGCAGCCACGGGCAAGCAGAAGTGACCGGTAAGGCCGCTCTCTGACAAACGCGAAAAGCGAAAAGCGAAAAGTTCAGCACAACAGCAACTCCTTAACCACGGGCCTAAACCACAGTGATGCTCAAACAAAATGTTTCAGAGGCTGTTTGGCGCGCGCTGTGGATGATGACTACGCTGAAAAACTTTTTGCTTTTGTCAGAGCGCGGCCTTATAGGCAGTGGCTGGTTGTGGTGATTACCTGTTCCTCCCAGTCCTGATCGCTACCTCTCGTTACTTGGTTGATGAGATGGCCGAATGGGCAGTCACAAATCTCTCACTGCTACTGCCCGGCAGTCAGAAGCATAAATCGACCTTTAATTTAACGAACAGAATGTTTTTTTTTACAAATCGTCGAGTACTTTGTGAGGCACGAGCACAGAGCTGAGCGTGTTGATCTTCCCCCCATCACTGTTCTTCACCCTCTTTCCGTCCGCATACTGTTGCCGACCGGCCGTGGTCCATCTGCCCTTCTCATACAGCTGGATGTCGTCGTTGTATTTGTACGTGTCCCCGTCGTAGAACGTGATGCCACCCAGCACCATCAGTCGGTTGCGACCGATGTTGAACAGATTATGCCAGTTAACACCCACAGGCATGGCAGCCATCTCCGTCCACCTGTCGTTGTGCGGATGGTAGCGCTCGCACGACGCCGCTCGCGCACTACCGTTGTAGCCACCACACGCCTGAAAACACGAAAACAGACTTTCACGTTTCGACGTCGCTGCTCGCTGATTAACACGTGCGGTTTTCAATGAAGTAGAAGTCTGTTTGAAATGTCTGCTAATTACCGACCGGAATTTTCCACATAAAGCCCCCGGGACTCTGCTATTCGGAAAAAGGTGGGAAATCGGCTTTTTGTTAGCATTTTACCCAAAGAGAGCCCCCGGATTTCCGAATACATAGCTCTCGGGGTTTATGGGTACGTTTGTTGACATTACTGGAAATTATCGCTAACGTTACTGAACGTTATCACAATCGCTTTGTGTGCATTTCAAAGCCTGTGCAAATCGATTTTGGAGCCGATTCTGCTGAAAAAATGTGCGAAAATGACCCCGGTTTGTGTCTCTTTTGTCAAGGCAACCTGTGCTTTTTGGTCGAGTTTTGGAAAACTTGTTACCGAAATAGAGCAACCGGGATCTCTATTCGGATACATTTCCGACCAGAGCCCTCGAAAAGCTGTATTCGGGGGAGGGGCTGTGTATGGAAAACTCCGGTACTTTGGTATTCTCGTGATAAAAAACCCCAAACTTGAAATGAAACTAAAACTTCTGATCAGGTTACGCAACAGCATGGCGCAAAAGGGTCTGACACGGTCAACATTATAATTGTGCGAAAAATATCGCTTCCATTCCAGAATGTTTATTTCTCTTTGACCCACCACAATCGAGGTATCGTCCACCGCCATGGCATGTCGCCATCGTCCTTTCTTCATTTTGGCCCTCTCAATCCATTTATCAGAGTCGTAATCATATTGTACAAGACGGGTGCTCAGATGGTTGTTGCAGTCCTCACCCCCACTGATGAAGATCTGGTCCTGGAGACAGAAGTTTTGGGGTAAAAATTTTTCTCGCTCGAATTTTGCATAATGTATGTACATATGTAGCGGGCCAGCACATCGAAAGATAATCAGTCCGACCACCGGCAAAGGCAAGTTTTGTCTGGATGTGTTTGGACGCTTTTCAAAGTTAAGTGTTCGAAGCCTGTCGCTAAACGAGGGCCAAACAACATTTAGCATTGTGTTGTTTTTCATAAGCCGTAGTCGCAGAGTCGTCAGGATTATCTTCTACTTTTCCGTGGTTGTACTGTAATTTGGATACATAAATATATATTCTGTCTCGCGCCATTGGGCACGATATAGTAAATTTCTAATTTCGTTGCCTCATGCATTTTTACAGACGCAGGGAAACTCCCGTTTGAAGTCGAGGCAAGCAACAGCTCAACACACAGGCAACTGGACACGCAGCTGACACACAGCTTGTGTGACTGAAACATTCGAAAACGCACACGAGCCAGCTGCGTGGCTTGTTGCCTGGCTCGGCTTCGAACGGGAGTTTCCCTGCGTCTGTAAAAATGCATGAGGCAACGAAATTAGAAATTTACTACCAAGTTGACACCGTGCCTTGAAAAAGCAGCTGTTGGCCCATTTACCCACCCAGCTTCTCAGGGATGGATGGCTGGGTCAGCCTGCAGCTAAAGATGTTTGCTCGCCCGGTTGGGTGTTGAACCAAAAAAAAAAAAAAAAAAAGCCGCCCCCAACCCCCCCAAACAAAAAAAACAACAAAAAACCAACAAAACACACACAGGAGAGAACAGGCAAAACACTGCTTAATCGGCAAACCGTCAACTTACACATAACTAAACGTCCTAGGTTTTCTAAATTGAAAAATTCCACGCCAAGTTACAAAGTTTATGGCACCGTGTATTATCAGGTATACTTACCTGATAGACCACACCAGCCGTGCCATCAAAGCACCATCCGGTTGGTAACCTCCTTGTATCGCGCACTGTGTCATCATCGACGTTGACGAAGTCGCATGATCTGGCACAGCTGTTGTCGTGCTCATCACACCCGCACATGAAGATCATCCGCTTGTTGGGGAGGTAGCCGATCGCAGCTGCAAACAAAGAACGAAGCCGTGTATGCGCGTGCAATGTCTGCCCACTGCCGAATGTAGCTGATCTAGGACCGTTTGATAGCTTCACTTTACAAGCATCATGCATACATGATACGTCCGCAAATCTGGCTAATACTACTGTGGTCAACTCAAGTGGTCAAATCACTTCGTCAACTCACAGCAGCCCCAAATGAGCGCGAGAAATAATAATGGCATTCGGATGAGTTGGCGACTCTACAATGTGAGTGTTGACGAAGTGATTTGACCACTTGAGTTGACCACTTTAATATAAGCCTCAAATATGGCGCGCAGCACAACCCGCACATCATGGGTACGGATAGAGCAGTGCTAAAAAACGCCGGCGGGAACAAATAACTGAAGCATTTTGGACTCATCAAATCTTGTCGATATGATACCGGTACCGGGTGCAATTCTCGGCTGAAAGTTGCGTGTCCGAGCGTGCGAAAACAACTTACTAGTACAAAGTATAACAAAAAAGTTGAACGAACTTCGCGTAACTTTTCGAAACATTTTAAGTTTTCACTTTTTTTATTCCGGACCCCCAAAAATTTGGTTTGACAGGCACGAAATTCCCGCAGTTCTTAGCAATATTTTGTGGCACACAAAAGGGACACAAAAGGGAACTTTTTCACCGACTTTGGTTTTCATCCGGCAGTTGCGGTCGGATCGCTTCCGCCATGATTCGGGTAAACTAGATGGTAACTCAGTTGGTGTATTACAAGTACGAAGGTTAACCTGCTGGTTGTGAGTTTGTAGATAAAGGGCGACAAAGACCTATGTACAACGTACATGTTCCAATCCCCTAAAAATAGTAAATGACCAAACCAGGGCCAACGCAAACAGGCAATTAACATCGAATGTGTGTGCCGATTGGATATGAGGCGGCCTACATACATATGTACTGTATATATTGTTTGACGATTATGGAGCTGTCCAGTGCCTCACAACTCCATTCCGAATTGAAATACAAGCGCCACAGACGGTTTTTTGAGAAGCATGAGCAATAATACTGTATACGTAAAGACACCCATTTTCGCCTTATAAAGCCTAAAAATGATGAACAAAGGGAAAAAAATAATAAAATAGGGACCAGTTTTTCACCAAAATTTTTAAACTAAAAAGTGCCTTACTTTGTTAACAAAATTGTTTTATTTTTTAAATCCATCCCTGGGTACTGTACAAATCTGGGTGTCGGCATATACATGTCTACATATCTGATCTCAAAGTAAAACAAGTCACGGATCAACTTTTTATTTTTATTTTAATGCACATGCCAAGTAACATAGGTAGTAAGTTTGTTTTCAAAATCTCAGAAACCAAACTCCAGGTTCTGTTGAAGCACAAGGCCAACTAACAAGCGTGTCTCCTTTCGACCATCGGCGTTCGATCACTCCATTTGCCGTTCTCAAACACGATGAATGGATGCGCTGAAAAAAGTGGTGAGAACACGCGAATATTGACACTTTGGAGTGATTCATCGAATTTGGAGATACAGTACTTACTGCCATCAGCATAAATGCCGGTCCCGAACAGTTTGTCCTCCGTTGCCGTCATAACCACGTAGCCATTGTAAGTTGGTGGGGGCATTGACACGTCATCGCCCGACTGCACACTGATTCGGTCTCGACCAACGACGACCATTTGCACACGGGGCGCGTTCCTCTGAATGAAAACGAGTGTCGAATGTGCGGGTGCTTTGGGGGCCCGTGCAGTGATTGTTGTTTCGACACCAAGTTACTGTCTGTATCACATCAGCTATACTTGTAAATGGACAGCCAGGGAGAAAGTCGCATATACGACGGATTCAAGTTCATCAACAGTCCGAGTGATGAAATCATGCAGTAATTGCGGGAGACCGAACGGGCGTGGGTTTTTATGTATGTGCTTCAAGAAAGTGTAAAATTTGGCTAATAGTACTGTCGTCAAATCAAGCAGCCCAAAATGAGCGGGAAAAATAATACATGTGATATGACGACAAGATATGGCGACCTTTTGACCGCAGTACTATAAGCTTATAATTTAAAAAATTTTGAACATTGATGCACCTGAATCACAGCTATCGTTGTGACGGGAGCGGAGTCGCAATCGTTCAAGCAGCTTTTGCTCTCTTGCATTTCGGTCGGACACGAAAGACCACCGTTTCGTGGATGCACCATGACCGTACGACTGCGGGACATGGCACCGAAACGGATTGGACACTGCGGGGCACACGAGCTCCAGGTCGTCCACGGCGAAATAATGCAGTTCACTGGAAAAGTCGGAATTCGGTAGTACTATGCGACACAATTATTGTGCGACGGTTCAGTGGGCACAGGTTCAGGCCCGGCTGGAGCCTAAGCCTATCCATGGGTCAAATATCCTGGGCCGGAATGGACCGGGCCTGAAAAACTACTGGACCTGAAAGGTCGCGGAAGCTTTTTCACAACAGACCAAGCACCACACTTATGTACCTATATCCCACCGGATCTCCGTGTGGTGTGCATGTGCGCACATTCTAGCGTGATACGCGTCCAACTGTTATTCGAATTCGTCCTAAACTTGCTCAGCCTACCAAAATGCGCACTGAAAAGCACTCACACTTTCTGCGTCCACCCGTGCCGCGGTTGCACTTGTACAATCGATTGAGGCGTTCCACGTCCGTCTCACTCAGATGCGTCTCATGACCGGGACTGATGCCCCTGCGATTCAAACCGGCGTCCGTTTCGCCGACCAGCGTCATCACCGGAATCAGCGGGTCGACAGCATCAGACTGCACGTCCAGCGGGTAGTGGAGCAGCTGGAATAGGTGGCCGGGCAATTGAGCAAAGCACATTTGGGCCAGACCAGTTTGAGCAAGTGAAATAGGGCAGAGCCAAAAGAGCAGATCTCTTATTTTGCTCCATTGCTCCTGGCTTAAGCTGATTTTGGTATCAGGCTTAACTCAGGCACAACTCAAACAATACATTTTCGGAATTCGATATAATGGATATACAGTACTTACCATTATTCTAAATGAAACTTATGTTACTTTTGCGGGGAACGTTTTTAGACAGATATCAGGGGTGCCCATGGGTGCCAGTTGTTCACCTTTACTTGCGGATCTTACGCTTTCAATTTTGGAATATAATTTTTCCATTCGAGCTGAAAATAAGCAGGAAATTAAAAGACTGCAATTTGTAGCAAGGTATATTGATGACGTCCTTGTCATAGGATATCCAAACTTTATGACTTTAGCCTCAGAGATATACCCAGCGGAAATTCCGCTTGCTCGAACAAACAGCAATCATAGTGAAGCTTGTTTCCTAGATATGGCGCTATCATTTTCTAGATACAACTTTTTGAACTTCGATTTGTATGACAAAACTACAGATTTTAGCTTTGAAGTCTACAAGTATGTACATGGGGATAGTAATGTTCATTCCAGGGTTGGGTGTGGTATATTTATGGCACAATTGTGGCGCATAAGTCGAATTGTTGACACAAAAGCCAAGTTTCAGTTCCATGCCAGGTTCATTTTCCGTCGGCTCGCGCAAAATGAAATAAAAAGATCAGAATTGATTTCAACTTTGTTCAGGGCAGTGGTTTTTTAAAAAAAAATTTTTTTTTATTAAAAAAAATTTTTTTTTAAAAAAAAAATTCGTTCCAAAAGTTTAAAAAAAAATTTTTTTTATTATTTCAAAATTCGAAAATTTCTCTATTTTTTTGCTCTAAAAGTGCTATTTTTTGCATAAAAATTGCTACTGTTAACATCACCCGACCCTACCATGGGTGTATTGGGTGCCATAATCGTTGTTTTGTGGCATCTAGACATAGTGCACACACTCACATGGCCTCTCATATGATTACACATGTACATGTGACTGGGTGGGCATGCAATTATCCATGCAACAGACCCGAAAGCAGTGATTCGGTGTGATATTCACTCTATATTTACACTGTTTGTCACATATTTGCATTGGTCGTGTACCAAGAGGCAATAGTTTCACCCAAATTTACCGTCTTGAGTGTCACAAAGCCACACCAAGGCACCCACACCACGTGGAGGAAGTGTACGGGTGTGTACCTGACTACTGTTGGTACTCATTGACCATTGTTTAGTATTGTTTTCGTGTCGTGAGTGCTTTATATGCACTTACCACACGTTATGGAAGAAAAATGCCACTATTTTTTGCTTTAGCGCTCATTTTTTTCGTTTCTGGCAGTTTTTGGCTGGAATAAAAAATTTTTTTTTAAATTAAAAAAAAATTTTTTTTTAAAAAAAATGGGGTTTGAATAAAAATTTTTTTTTATTAACCACTGGTTCAGGGTTTTCGGTTCAAATCCAATCGCGGCGACGAAATTTCAAGCGAACGACAATAACAAAATAATTCAATTGATGCTAAATATCATCGGCTAATCAAAATCTATAGCGGTATAAATTGCTTGTTTAATATTTATTTATTTCAAAAGTCAATGGGGACGTTTCTGACGATGGCCCACCCCATTGGCCTATACATAGTAGTTGTGAGTCAGACGTTTTTAGGGCCGAAACTCGCAACAGTTTGTACAGCTGATTTTTTCAGTACATTTTGCAGTAATGTCCTATCGCGGTGGTGGTCGCGGCGGTGGACGCGGCGGTCGTGGAAATAAAAGGCCTCGTGTCCAGGGTTGGATTAAAAAAAAGGAGAAATTTTTTTGAAAAAAAATTTTTTTTTAAAAAAAAGTTGGCCACTTTTTTTATTTTAAAATTTTAAAAAGTAAGTCCACTTTTTTTTATTATTTTTTCACTTTTTTTCGTTATTTTCTGACTTTTTTAAGGTAAAAAGGCATATTTTCATGTGTTTTATTGCCCATGTTTCTCAAAAAATTGCCTGCGGCGCTTATATTTCAGTTTAAAATGGTGTTGTGATGGACTCATACAGTTCCCAGACATCCCAACAATAGCTGCATGTATAATATAGGACACCCCATACCGTATACTGTACAGTTATTGAGCGTGTCGTAAGCTATCGACACACTCCACGTTGCTCGCCTGTTTGCAGTTGTGTGGATTAGCTATTTGTTGCTTTTGTGACACAAAGTGATTATGGTGTGAGTCTTTATCTCTCTTCAAATTTATTCCCAAATTCACAAACAGAAGGTTGGTCTTCCCTTTGACACATACAGTATGTATACCCACATTACACACACATTACCTTCGAATTTCTCAAAGTCATGACCAAAAGGGATTAAATCGCAGGTGGTTACGTAAACATGCAAGTCAGTGGAAAAGTTCTCTTTAGTGTCCCTCAAAACATACCTTACTAACATGATTTCAGAAATTTGATTCCTCAAGAAACCAATTTTTTGGGGGTCCGGAATAAAAAAAAGTGGTAAAAAAAGTTTTAAAAAGTTTTTTTTTAAAAAAGTTCGATAATAAAAAAATTTTTTAATCCAACGCTGCTCGTGTCAACGATTTCTCGACCACAACAACTGCGTATCGTGGCGGTGCTAACCAGGTTCATGGAGTTCAATTTACATTACGCATTACGTCGTTTTCGTTCATTAGGCTTAAACTTAGGCTTAGTTTTGTGCTTGAGCTTAGGCTTAGAATTAGGCCTATTCGTTATTAGGTTCTGCTCTTATGGCCTCTGCTCTTTTTCACTTGCTCAAAGTGGTCTTGCTCAAATGTGCTTATGCTGAATTGCCCGTCCGCCGGAAATTGCCGAATAAGTCCGCCCCGCCGAGTAGTTCCCCACTCGGGCCTTACTATTTGGGAAAAAGATTTCTTTCGTGCCTCTTGAGTGAGCACTTACTATATGCACTTCATTACACCCAAAAACGCAGCAATCAGACTTTTAAGCAGTAAAATTTCCAAATTCGCTGCCGCACAGCAAAACACGCCCCATAGTTAATGTCACGTTCTAAACCCGAACGCTAACCACGCGCTGATCTGAAACATTGCGCCTGGCCGGCTGGCAAGCTGCACGTGTGGCTGTTGCCCGAATGTTTCAAAAATTGACTTTCGTGTTTACAACTTGACGTTAACTATAGGGCGTACTTTACCGTGCGGCAGCGAATATGGAAATTTACTATATAATTTTCACATGCACAAGCACGTGTGGTAGTGTAAAGTAGCCCGAACGCATTCAATTGTTCCGTTCATGAACTTCAGCTGAAGTAAAACCAGATATCTGACTATTCAACAAGCATTCGACAACTTCGTGCTGCAGCAATCTTCTTAATAAACCTCTAGGTAGTGGGTAATTTATTCGAAAGTTTTCCGGATAAACCCCCTGTGGGCATACTTTGGAATTTTTTTCATTTAAATCGCAAATCCAATGTGTATTCCAGGGGATCTATTTGGCATTCTCCGGCACCGTTTTTCCTTTTATAGAAGCGCATCATAGAGGCCCAATTTTGACAAAACTGTCTGTGTTTTACAACACGAATAATGCTCTGCATGGAAATTCCTGTGAAAGGTTTCTTGTTCACCAACCGAATCGTAGTCATATTCCAGTCCCAATGTCGTCACGTCCGTTTCACCCACCTTCTCATAGTTGTTTCGACGGCTCTCCTGTGGTGCGGATTTGGCAAATACTTGAGACCAAGGTATACAGTGGACACCCGTTACATGGGATTTGTGTTCTTGTCCCAAATTCCAGTTGTGGTCGTATGAGCTCGGTATAAAGGAATTGCGCTGCGATGGACAAGAATGTCTTCTCCCGACGATTCCACTATAACGGGGGTCGACTGTATCGAGCATTTGTGGGCGCGGGGATAACGAAGGCCTCGATGTAGGCCTTTCTGATCACAGTTCCCAGCCTCAGCAAAATTCAAATCCACCAAGTTCCCATACTGACCAGCACGTTCGACATGTTGACGTCGATGTACTTGTCACGATCGGGTCGACAATGTTCATGCCAGAATCCGAGCGCGTGCATCAATTCATGCGCGATGCGGAACGTCTGAAAGACCATCTCATGTACGTGCACCGCCCACCAACAGGGCAGACCCAGACCGATCCACTGACGGCGCTCGGTGGCAGCACGACCGACCTCAGATGACCAGCAGCTGGAATGTGGGTGCCTTGGTTTACAGACATGTCTAAATACAAGGCCAATTAGCATGGCGGTCGGGCAATTGAGCAATGCACATTTGGGCAAGACCACTTTGAGCAGGTGAAAAAGAGCAGAGTCCAAAAGAGCAGAACCTAAAAACGAATAGGCCTAAGCCTAAGCCCAAACACAAAACTAATCTTAAGTGTAAGCCTAAGCCTAAGCCTGATACCAAAATCAGCCTAAGCCTTAGCCATTGGAACAAAGTAAGTGCTCTGCTCTTTTGCCCCTGCTCTTTTTCGCTTGCTCAAAGTGGTCTTGCTCAAATGTGCTTTGCTCAATTGCCCGGCCACCATTAGCATTTGCAATGGGCGCTTCATGGTCTCTGAGTTATGCACAGTTATGCAGTTTTACCGTGCATATGCGAAGCCAAAAACTGAGCTACACAGTATTTTGGCTGCGTATATAACATGACCAAACGGGTTGCTGACGCCTCTGAACTTCAGATCGACTTACACCGACGCTACGTCCTCCCGGTTGATGAATTCCAACAACACAAACAACCAGGGTTGTCTCAAATAAAAAAAAAATTTTCGTCAAAAAAAATCAAAAAATTTTTTTTTTAAAATGCTCGTTAACTAAAATTTTTTTTCAACCCTGCAAACAACAAGCCCTCACCCTCGTTCATAGGTGACATTCAAGATAACACATTTGTCATGGTCGTCGCGACATTGCTCGAATTTGACGCACGTCTTCTCGCTGATCGCGTCCATCGCCGATCGAATCAATCTACGCGCCCGTTGTTCGTTCGTCGAATTGCTGCAAGGAAGAAAAGGAACACGTTTGGTCGGCTGGCGTTACACGCGCGTATAGTCCAACCACGGGCTCATGAGACTGTCGACTTGCGACCACCAAACAATGTTCCTGAGAGGACTCGAACCTCCGACCCAACCTCCCAACCGGCCAGGCGCTCTACCAACTGAGCTACAGGAACGAGCTCAGTGGCCGCACTAATCACTTGCATAAACCGTACGATACGCAGTGCACCGCAGCGCACACGCACAATTCTCTCCTCGTATAACGTTACGCTGCAGGGACTATACCACGTGCGGACAACGTATAATATTCTCGGGCTCGTAATACGCGGTGTGTGTCTATTCGCCAGACCACAAGACGACTTTTTTGAAGTGGACTTGTGCAGATCCAATAATGTTCTGGTTCCACGTTTTCGAAAAAGAAAGAAAGAGAAACGCACGTATTTGGTAAAAACACGCTCTACACCTCGGTGCGTAAATTCCCTTTTGACTCCCAAAATATTTGTGTGTTGAACAACGTAGCGGTTCGCGTAAGCACGCCGCAAAAAATTCAGGTCAGCCAGCTGGAGCTGGTCATCATCTCTCTCGGCCCAAACTTTTCCTTTTGTTTTCGAAACACGAACCGAAGCATTTTTGAATTTGGCCAAGCAAGCTTTAAAAAATTCGTCTCATGAGCTCGTGGTTGGACTATGCACATCGTGAACACGGATCAGCATCTTGGTAGACATCACGCAGACAGGTCGGTAGAGACGGTGTTTTCGGTCCTTTCTTGGCCGGTGTTCATATACGTGCTTGCAGTTGGAAAAACGTTCTTTTCGTGATAAAAAATGAGTTTTTGTTCGTTTTCAAGAGAAATAAAAACAAAAAAACACAACCGCCAGAAAACTGATGTATTTTTGTGCAAAATGATTAATTTTTGCAAGACTTTTAGAACATTATTTTCCGGGACCGACACTGATCGCAATCTGTACGAACTGCACATCATCTAAAATCAGGAACGGAAGAGCGAAAACGTCCGAAACATAAATTACCTCACATAAAAGCACCGTATTCGTCAATGGTCTACTGTTTATTCGGAGCTCTCTGGGCTAGTTGTGGAGCAGGTATACTGTATACATGTGTATAGCTCATCAAGTATGTACATACCTATTGGTCGCACAATTACTTTATAAGAATTGGTCAAATTTTTTTCCTGAATCGCAAAGAGGGAAGGTGGCGGGGCAGTGACGTTGCGTTGCGCGATCGCACAAAAAACATCCAGTCACCAAAATGTTTCAGACCCGCAGCAACGTGGGTGCTCTGCTGGATTATTTGCAGGTGAAAATGCTTTGTGAGAATCACAAATAGCACAGTGGTTAATAGTGACTGAACGTGAAAATCAGGATTGATTTGATGAATTCTTATAATAAGAAAGCAAGGCTTTTATCAATAAATGCTGATATCGGTTGGCAATACAATATCGGCCCATATCACTACTTTATAGTCATTGTGCGACCAATATAAATTTGCAACAAAGTTGCGATACCAAAAGGCTCACATGCGCGGGTCGATCTTGATTTCATAGGTCATTGTCGCATTGGGCCAGATTGCGCTCACTCTCCTGGTGACTGAATCGAGCATTCCCTGTGTTGAGTGGCTCGCAATCGTCACCAAACGTTTGGTCATCTCAGGGCCAGTTTTGGTCGACGGCAGGCCGGTTTCTGAAAAAAAATACCACAGAATTGGCACACGGGTGTTTTCCACATTTTAAAACCCCGAGGGCTCTGAGCGGAAATTTGTGGAAAATGGGCCCTATCCGACAAAGCAACAATTAGAGCGCCTGGGGGATTAAAATGGAAACTTCTCACTTGCCCATGGAGGCCTTGAGCTGAAAACTGGCTGTTTTCAGTGTGGTTAGCGGCGAGGTCAGTGGAAGAATATTATGCTGATCGAAATCAGAGCTCCAACAATTTTATCACGTACGAATCAACCCAAAAACTTGTCCCGGTCACTTTAGGGCAGCATTTTGACATTCTGATACCATTTGTACCTGATTCTGAGAATATTCATCCAATCATGTTAAATTAACCGAAAAATAACGGAAAACTACATCATACTGTATTGGACATTCAGCACCCGGGGGTTAGGGCTCTCTTCGGGGGGGGGGGGGGTGAAGTGGACAACTCCGGCATAATGCGAATTCTTTGGCTGGCATTCACTGAGCGGTTGTCTGTAGGGCTTCGACCGGGGGTTCATATGGGCCTTTTTTTATTGGAGAATGGAGAATTTTTCGATCCGAGAGCTTGACCCAGAAGGTTCACGTCTGTGCAGTTTGGCAGCTGATCCCACACCTCGCTCGAACAAATATGTTTATCCTGATGTTTGACCTTGAATCTTCTATGGCGTAGAAAGAATGTCAAATTAAACCTTGCCCCTCCCCCAGAAGAATGTTCTCCACAGTGCTTCAGGAAATTACCTATCCAACCGGTTGGGTTAGGCTTTGGTTAGTTTAATCGGGCCACACTTGATCGAAATTAACGTCAGGGACCTCCCTCGTTCAGGCCCCAGAATCCGGGCCCCAGTAACATACTATAATCCGAAGCCAAATAACTGTGCCAAATAACCAGTCATTTGCAACGATCCTGGATTGGCCACACATGTGCCATAATCATGGCACGCCTGTTTGGTGGCTTGCGTCATGCACGGGGGCAGCAGCGACGCGCAGACTTCGTGCGGCTGTGAAACATCACAAAGTTTGGTTTGTGGAATGAATTTGCGCCTGTGAAACTGATCAGAATGTTTTGGATCTTTCAATTCTTGACATTTGTTTCGTTTTCAGCGAATAGATTCAAGCAGTAGTGTGTAAAAGAATAGATTTAAGCCCTGGAATTATAAGATCGGGCGCTGGTTGTGCGCGAGACGTTGGTGATCGGCATTGCGCTCGGTAGCTTTTTAGATTTCAGAATCCGGGAATTGGCCTAATTCCAAAAAGTCGCTCTGCGGCGCACAAATGCAAACTACCTTATAATCTGCATTGCACAAATCCGAGATATGGGATCAGACCGAATACTGGCTGAGGCACCAGCATGGTTTTTTTGGTCGGTCAGATCTAAGATTGCAAAAATGGAAATGAATGAAATCATCCACCGCACACCTCTTGACCGTAACACCATTGAATCCCCAATTGCGGTTGCAGCAGCAATACACTGTACGCCAGCAAACGTAACATCATGGTTGATAAAATGAGAGGATAAGCGATCTGAAAACTTTTTAAGTACATACAGTATTTATGTACTTAAAAACAGCTTCACTTTGTTCGACGACAATGTCTATACACAACTTGAGAAATGTTTGCGCTCGCAAACAAGCCAGTGGAAATATGGCTCACCCCGTTCATATAAAAGTTAAATACAAGAGGCAAACAAGTTTTCTCAAGTCTAATCGAAGCAGTTTGTTTGACTGACGTTCATATCAAGTTCTAGATTCAGGCCCGAGCCATATTTGTGGTAACCATCTGCAAGTGTGAAACCCATGGATTACCACAAATATGGTTTGGGCCTCAATCATCAACTTGATATGAACTTCAGTCAGACAAACTGCTTCGATTACTTAGAAACTTGCTTGCCTCTTGTATTCAACTTTTATATGAACGGGGAGAGCCATATTACCACTAGTTTGTTTGCGAGCGCAAACATTTTTCAACTTGTACAGTAAATTTCCAAATTCGCTGCCGCACAGTAAAGTACGCCCCATCAGTGGTTTTTAAAAAAAAAATTTTTTATTAAAAAAAATTTTTTTTTTTTAAAAATTCGTTCCAAAAGTTAAAAAAAATTTTTTTTATTATTTCAAAATTCGAAAATTTCTCTATTTTTTTGCTCTAAAAGTGCTATTTTTTGCATAAAAATTGCTACTGTTAACATCACTATTTTTTGCTTTAGCGCTCATTTTATTCGTTTCTGGCAGTTTTTGGCTGGAATAAAAAAAAATTATTTTAAATTAAAAAAAAAATTTAAAAAAAAATGGGGTTTGAATAAAAAAATTTTTTTATTAACCACTGCGCCCCATAGTTAATGTCAGGTTCTAAACCCGAAAATCAACTTCTGAAACATTCAAACAGCCAACACACACGCAGCTTGCCAGCCAGGCAGGCAGCTACGCGGAATGTTTCAGGGCCGCGCTTGGTTAGCGTTCGGGTTTATACCTTGACATTAGCTATGGAGCGTATTTTACTGTGCGGCAGCGAATTTGGAAATTTACTATATCTCAGTCATACCTGGCCAGATAGCGGTGCGGTTGTGGAGCGCGATGTGCAACCCCTTTCTCGGTGGAGCGCGAAGTTTTTTTGTGGAGCGCGAAGTTTACTCGAACCGTTTTTGTGGAGCGCCATGTTTTTTTGTGGAGCGTCATGTTTTTTTGTGGAGCTCCATGTTTTTTGTGGAGCGCGATGTTTTTTGTGGAGCGCCATGTTTTTTGTGGAGCGCCATGTTTTGTTGTGGAGCGCCATGTTTTTTTGTGGAGCGCCAAGTTTTTCGCGCCAGCGCAAGCTCACAGGGGAGCGCCAAGTTTAAACCTGGCCCGCCACTATTGATATTTGAAATTTTTGGTTTGTTTTTTACTCTAATTTAGTTGCCGACATCGAGACGAATAAGGTTTACATTCATGACTTTTTGATTTAGTGCAGATTTTATATCGAAATCAATCGATAAACACCGGTTCTCGGGAACAAAATTAAAAAAAAATAGATAGACCCCTACTTCTTGGCAATCACGTCAGATAGGAACAAAATTTTGAATTACCGCCAATTGTAATAGGCTTACAGTATGTTATTAGGGACTTTACGCTCCCGACTTTACGCTCCCAGTACACAGTGCTGCCAGTGCGTGCGGTTGCAACATGTGTGTTATGCACTAACAAACAGAGCGGCACTGTACAAAACGCCTGGACAAGATCACGTGACTACCGTATACTTGTGATAAGAAGCAGTCGGCCACCTTGAATATTTGTTCTTGTCTTCCTGAAATAGACTAAACGGGGGTCTATCTATTTTTTGGAATTTTGTTCCCGAGAACCGGTGTTTATGGATTAATTTCGGTATTAAATCGGCGCTTAATGGAAAAGTCACGAATATAAACCTTGTTCGTCTCGATGTCGGCAACAGTAATAGATCATAAAAACAGACCAAAATTTTCAAAAATCAATAGTGGCGGGGCAGGTTTAAGGAGGCGCGTCAAGTTTGAGAGTACTGCCGAGAGGAGCTTGAAGTTTAGGGAGGAGCCTCAAGTTCATGAGAGGAGCGCCAAGTTCGTTCTCTGGTGTGGAGCGCGAAGTTTTATTGCCTATAGAGACTTGATGTGCTGACCAAAACATGCGTGGAGCCCAAAGTTTGACTAAAAGTTGCTGCCGGCAACACGAGAGGCGCCCGACGTGCGCTCGACCACACTAGTGGAGCGCCAAGTTCGTAATTTCGTAACTCGCTTAAAAAGGCTCCTTTCAGCATTTTGAAATCAGTTCTGGAACCGAATGGTTCATATGTACTTGTATTATCAAACTAGGAGGTATCGCGATGCCATTCCATCGCCGATACGGGAACCCAAAAAGTGACCCTATCAACCGGTGGACACCGACGACCGGGTCACCTTTGGAAGACCACTCCCTATATATACGCAAATGGCGAAACATTTTTGACTGTCACAATGTTGAGTGATGAACAAAAATTGCAATTGAGCGATTGCGTGAGAGAATACCGACTGTATGCGGTCGCACCCGTCAACAGGAGTCATGTGGGAGGAGCCTGATGTGCACAAACATTGTGGGTGGAGCCTGATGTGCACAGCGTAACGATTTGGCCAGAAGCGTGGGCCTTCCGCGCATTACCCTGCCATTGAGTCAACTAGAGTTTGTCTAGTGGAGCCCAAGGTTGGACCAAGGGTTGCGGCCGGCAACACGAGAGGCGCCTGACGTGCGCTGGACCACCTCGGTGGAGCGCCAAGTTCGCAGTTACATAACTCGTTACGCTGTGCACATGAGGCTCCACCGACAGTGTTTATGCACGTCGCGCTCCTCCCACATGACTGCTGTTGACGGTTACGGCCAAATTCAGCCGGTATTCTCGCATACAATCGCTCAATTGCAATGTTTTATTCATCACTCAAGCACAGTGACGGTCAAAAATGTTTCGCCATTTGCGTATATATGGGGGGGTGGTCATCCAAAGGTGACCCGGTCATCGGTGTCCACCGGTAGATAGGGTCACTTTTTGGGGTCCCGTATTGGCGATGCAATGGCATCGGGATACCTTTTACTATAAAACTACAAAGCACGCACGAAACAGTCGGTTCCAGAACTGATCTCAAAATGCTGAAAGGAACCTTTTTAAGCGAGTTATGTAACTGCGAACTTGGCGCTCCACCGAGGTGGTCCAGCGCACGTCAGGCGCCTCTCGTGTTGCCGGCCGCAACTTTTGGTCCAACCTTGGGCGCCACTAGACAAACTCTCGTTGACTCAATGGCAGGGTAATGCGCGGAAGGCCCATGTGCTGATCAAACTATGACGCTGTGCACAGCAGGATCCACCCACAATGTTTGTGCACATCAGGCTCCTCCCACATGACTCCTGTTGACGGGTGCGGCCAAATTCAGTCGGTATTCTCTCACGCAATCGCTCAATTGCAATTTTTGTTCATCGCTCAAACATTGTGACAGTCAAAAATGTTTCGCCATTTGCGTATATATAGGGAGTGGTCTTCCAAAGGTGACCCGGTCGTCGGTGTCCACCGGTTGATAGGGCCACTTTTTGGGTTCCCGTATCGGCGATGGAATGGCATCGCGATACCTCCTAGTTTGATAATACAAGTACATACGTATGAACCAGTCGGTTCCAGAACTGATTTCAAAGTGCCAAAAGGAGCCTTTTTAAGCGAGTTACGAAATTACGAACTTGGCGCTCCACTGGTGTGGTCGAGCGCACGTCGGGCGCCTCTCGTGTTGCCGGCAGCAACTTTTAGTCAAACTTTGGGCTCCACGCATGTTTTGGCCATCACATCAAGTCTCTATAGGCAATAAAACTTCGCGCTCCACACCAGAGAACGAACTTGGCGCTCCTCTCATGAACATGAGGCTCCTCCCTAAACTTCGAGCTCCTCTCGGCGGTACTCTCAAACTTGACGCGCCTCTTTAAACTTGGCGCTCCCCTGTGAGCTTGCGCTGGCGCGAAAAACTTGGCGCTCCACAAAAAACATGGCGCTCCACAAAAAACATGGCGCTCCACAAAAAACATGGCGCTCCACAAAAAACATGGCGCTCCACAAAAAACATGGCGCTCCACAAAAAACATGGCGCTCCACAAAAAAACATGGCGCTCCACAAAAAACATGGCGCTCCACAAAAAACATGGCGCTCCACAAAAAAACATGACGCTCCACAAAAAACATGGCGCTCCACAAAAAACATGACGCTCCACAAAAAACATGGCGCTCCACAAAAACGGTTCGAGTAAACTTCGCGCTCCACAAAAAAACTTTGCGCTCCACCGAAAAAGGGGTTGCACATCGCGCTCCACCGACCGCACCGCTATCTGGCCAGGTATGATCTCAGTTTATATCGAGTTCGCAAAAATCACTTGATCGAGCAATCTCAATTCCACGGCAGTACCATTGGGTAGCATTACACAGTCCGACCCCGACGAACCCAAAAATATGTCCCTATTTATGTATCTCGTTGCCTGTTTAATAAAGGCATCACGTGTGCCACACCCATAGCATAATACAACACAGCACACAACACAGCCAGGCAACAGACACACACGTAAGCACAGCATACGATGACGTCATGCGGTGCGTGTGTCAACGCATTAGCAACACACAACGCAGAAACGTGAGTGAGATCACATACATAATCTGAAACTTGATGTTTCATGCCATATTGAGCGAAAAGAATCTCAAATTTGAATTCAGTGTTGTTGAAAACATCTGTGTGCAAGTTTTCACCACAATTGGAGCGTTTTTCAACACTGAGTTCTGGTCTCGAACCAGGTTTCCGGGCTCAGATCATGACCTACAACAAAACGGATGACACCATTAGATTTCTCGACCCCAAAAACCCCCATGCCGCACATGTTATTTGTGGCGTCAGATGCTTCTATTTATCAGGGACCAAGTTTTGATAGAAGCAGAAGAAGAAGAAAAAGAAGCAGAAAGAATAATTTTGCGCACTTTTTTCGCAACGTTTGGGCTCGTAACTTTTGACACCCTCTACTGATTTCTACTGAGCCTAAATTTTGCACAAACATCTAGCATGACTGGATATAACTAGTGTGTAAGTTATCTGTCAATTGAGGCTTCCTAAGTATTTTAACGAGCGAAAGAAAATTTTACATTACCCACCGCGCATGCCCCGATAACACATAAAGCAATTCTACAGCACTGACAATGGTCGGAAAAGTCCAGGCCGAGTGTTGAAACGGGGTAGCGTTGCACAAAGTGGGCAATAGTCATTACACCGTCACGTACAAAGCTGCTACTGCAATTTCGAACGAATATATTGGCGGTTTTTATTCGTGCATGTCATATGGTTGTGTTTTCTCAAAATCGACAATCTGACCTACGGTAAGAAAGCCATTGGCACGCTGCTACAAAATTACCGGTTTTTCTGTCTCCGTATACGCGCATGTTCATGTTTTCTTGTTCTTTCATAATTTTGCGTTCCGCATAAATTTCATCAAAATGAAGCGTGTTTCGCGTAAATGACGGCAGAAATGCTGTTATTTATTTTATACATTGTGTGGGTATCTGGGTTTACAAACCCGCTGGTATAACACTTAAACCAAACCCCGGACGTTACGTTCCGCGGGAAATTTACGGGAAATTCCTACTTTCAGCGGGAAATTTAAGGGAAATTCCTGTTTTGCGCAGGAAATCTGCGGGAAATATCGCCATTTCCCGCGGGAAATTTCCCGTTTTCCCGCATTTCCCGCGGGAAATTTCCCGCGGGAATAGGCGTTTTCCCGCAATTTCCCGTCCGTCAAAATTCTGAAAACCATTTCTCGCGACATTTCCCGTCCTTCAAAATTCCAAACTTCCATTTCCCGCAAGAATTCCCGGACCCTTGGGGAAAACGAGAAATTTCCCCCAATTTTTTCCGTCCTTCAAAAAATTTCCCGCGCGAGCCCTAACACATAAAGCAATTCTACAGCATTGACAATGGTCGGAAAAGTCCAGCCAGGCAGAGTGTTGGAACGGGGTAGCGTTGCACAAAGCGGGTAATAGTCATTACACCGTCACGTACAAAGCTATCGCATTTTCGAACCAATATAGTGCCGGTTTTTTATTCGTGCATGTCATATGGTTGTGTTTTCTCAAAATCGACAATCTGACCTACGCTAAAAAACCACATGCACGCTGCTGCAAAATTACCGGTTTTCCGTCTCCGTACACGCGCGTATATGGTCATGTTTTCCTCCTGTTCTTTCGTAATTTTGCTTTCTGCATAAGTTTTATCAAAATGAAACGTGTTTCGCGCAAATGACTTGGCAGAAATGTTGTTGTTCATTTTAGGTTGTGTGGGCATGCCTGTGGTTACAAACCCGGTGTAAACGAAACCCCGGACCTTACGTTCATGGCTGTTCAACTATATGTTCTGATGAAATGAGTCGACTTGGATTATTAATGTGTGTAGATAATGTACATATACGACGGTATGTGCAGCTTAACTGATGTACGAAGTTCAATGAGCAATGAAAACATGCAGCTACACAATTCTCCGAATTTGTGGTCTTTATTTGAAAAAAAAACAGAATTAATGTGAAAGATCTTTATGTGCAACAGAACAGCAAGATGATTGAGTTTTTATGGATGAACGTTGGTCGAGAATTATGGCACAATTATATCAAAACACCCACCAAAAGTTCGGTATGCACATGGTTGGTCACCATACCAGACAACCACAAACTCAGAGTTTAGTGCGATTTTTCAGCCAAACTTCCACCGCATACCGCCCAGTGGCTTATTAGGTCATCAAAACAATTCAGCACACCAAGTTTATTCATGTCGAGGGAAAGCAATACCGGCTTAGTAGCTACACAAATTTTTTTTAGTTTGTAGTTTTGTGGTGTAAGTCACAAAGAAATCAATTAATTTTAATTGCTAATATCGTCACAATTGCCACATTATTTCTTTCACCCTCTCGCGTCCCATGTGCAACATTCGCTCTTCGAAACTTTTCTCCATGAGATTGCCGGAATTTCGATCGTAGTCCACAGACATGCCGGCTTGTTTTCCATCTTGGCGGTTGGTATTGATTATTGCATTGTGATTTGGTGCCGTTTCAGTCAGTTTTGTAGCTTGAGGGATTGGTTGAAGCTGACGAATGCGATCATGGTGCGACCGATTGCGCTTGCGCTGTGCCTGAAACGGCAAGGTCAGCAAAAAACTTGATTCCTGTTCTTGTGAATATGTCACCAAAGGGTGCTCGACCAAATGTGTCACAACACAAGATGAGTAACTTTGTGAGCAAGATGTCAAACCTGGTGATCCAATCGGATCGAATATGTCTAAATCACGTGACTGCTTTGAATTAAGAGTTTTTAAGCGACTCTACCATTGAATGCCGACCGTGTTTGTTGGCGGCCATCGTTTCGGAAAATTAAGGCTGGGTAAGACTAATAACGGGGCGCGCATGTACTGTACATGCCAAAGTCCTGTGTGAACAAAAAAATGGCTTTCTTCGACTGGGGCTCGAACCCAGGTCCTCCACCTAACCGGGGCATTGCTCTACCAACTGAGCTATCGAAGTGCCTGCCCTTGGAGTTTTTGGGCATATACAGTACATACGCAATTGTGAAACATTGCTTAGGTAAGACTAGTAGACTATTAAGACTAAATTAAGACTAGATGTTTCAGCTTTCTGTGTGTGTACTGTGTGAATGGCTGCCTTGCGCATGTTGTGGTAAACATTGCGTGAGTTGATTTTTTGGAGTGTTTCGTTTATCATTTATCACACTTGATGTTTCGTACAATCCTTTGTACCATATCTCGTTCATCAGAGAAACGTCTGAGTATAAAACGCTGAAAATATCTTATATTGGATTACAATGTGTTTTGCACAGGCCGGCCTCGAACTTTTTTTTCATTTTTCTCCTCCTGTGAATATGCGTGGGCTCCGTGAAACATCACAAAGCAACGAATTGAAAATCCACTTCCTAAATTTGAGTTTCTGACACCTAGTCTTCATTTCCTGAGAAAATGGCTACAAACAAACGCGGTCAACATTCAATTGTAGAGTCGCTTTAAGAAATTTGGTTTTGCAGCACCACTATCGTTCGGCCAGCGTGCAAGCTGTTTCCGAACTCGAAATTAAGCTCTTTTACGCTGGTCAACATTAATGGCTCATTAAAATATTTTTCGTTGAAAAATCAGAGGTAACCGAGCAGAAACCGATCCGATCACTAAGATTGACATAGACCTACACCTATGCAGTGAACATCCTTTTACAGTGACCGGAAACGACGGCTTATGGTACTGTCGTATCAACCCCAGATCGTCCAACTCTTTTGTTCTCAACTCCCATGTTCGTATAAGTTCACGCGCTTATTGAGCGCAGCTTGAGTTGACGACTGTAGCATTAGCCAATAAATGACACGAGTCCCCGATCAAGTCACAATAACGAGGTCAGTCAGATTTGCATACCTTACCTGCAAACATTCGCAGACGGGCGCGCATTCGATCGCAATCGGCTGGCTCCAGACCGACATCCACACCCAATCAATCGTCGCTTCCCATTCGCTTTCATTCACTTTCGGCAAGCGAATCTGCCCGGTCTCGTTCACAAAAATGTCCGTTTGAACACGATTCGACGCGAAAAAGTCCCGCACGTGACCGGGTCCACCAACAAAGATCAGATTACGTTTGTGATTCCAGGCAGCAGAATCATGCCTGATACATGATGCGATCAGACTGTTTAAGGAGTGATTTTTTAGAATTTGAGGTGTTTTGGTCAATACACGATTCCATTGTGTGTGCTGCTGCAATAGCATCACCAGCGACTGTTGAGTACTGCTCGGTTGCGGCACACCTCGATTGGTGATGTTTCGCTTCGGACATAAATACTGTCTGACGTGCAGTCGACGTTCGAGGATGTTTCGATAGTCCCGTTGAATGATGGGATCCTCGTATCGGACGTGACCGAAGTTTCCGAGCACAATTAGTCCACCATATGGACGGATGAAATAGAGTCGATGGATCAAATTCACGATTTTCTCCATGATTTCCGCGGAATCCGAGATTTTCGACAGTTGATCCTGACTGACGCAAACCGCAAACAGCACGCAGCGTTGATAGGGCTCCCAGACGGCCAGGTGGTCGATCATGGCTATGATACGGCCTGTGTGTGAAGTACAGGTGATGTTTCACCATGCTATAAGTTGACAAACTTGGAAAACGGTCGGATTGAACCACCCTATTCTGAATGCTTTTTGCTGTGTGCTTGCCGCTGTATAATATAATGATCGTGTAACATCAGACAGCTGGGTGTGCACTGGTTTTGTAAGTGTGTGTTGGCCAGCTGACTGATGTTACACAGCGGGGAAATATGTCGAAGGCCGGTTTTTAGCAGACTGCACAACAATACCGATCACAAAGTTTGATTAATGGTCCGCTCTTGGTGTTGAAAAGCGACAGACCAATAAATTTAGTTTGAAGTGACTCTAAAAAATAAATAAGGTAACAATTTTTTTCACACCTCTACAATCCCAGTCCCAAACGATCGTGTCGCACGGCTCGGCTGATGTTTCACATTTAAGCAGTTCGAACGTGCCAGTGCGCAACAGTAGCGCCACACGGCGGCCGCACGTGCAAACATCGTTCTGGTGGACTGCAGTGAATTGGGGGAATCTCTCTTTCTTGGTCACCTTCCAGAACACCCTGAATGAGCATTTCTGAGCTCTATTTTTGGCTCCCACCCTGTCGTTAAGCTCAATATTGCATTTCTGTAATCTAGAGTGAATACACTGACAGAGAATCATGCCTCTAAAATGGGAACATACATACCTATACTACTAAAACAGGAAGACGTACACAGTATGTGTGTCTGTCTGTGGCCCCCTCCCTCCCTCGGAGGTGCGGACGGGTCAATTTTCACGGGTAGCTTTGGGTATGCTAACGGCTCTTCGGGGGGGGGGGTGGCACAGCACGGGCGCGGCGCTGTAGCCGGGCCGTAGGCACGGGTCCCGTCTAGTTCAATACCTATAATGCAGATGCTATGTAAAGAAAACATCAGTGGCCGACAACAGCTTGTTCAAAATGGGCATGATAGCAAAGCTGCAGCGTCCAAATTGGGTTTTGTGTGTTCACACAGTAGCAATGCGCTGTGGCCATGTACGTTTTTGTACACCCATATCGTGCATTCAGGCGGTGCACCGGGACACCGACAGTGCGCGAGTATCAGATTGTCGCGTGACCCAACCTGTGTAGCCCGGATAGGTGAAATGGTCGGCCAATAGGAAGGACTGCGGCAGTTTCTGCGTGAAAGTGAGCGCGAGCACTTCGGGCTGTGTTTCGTGAATATGAGCAAACAGCTGCAGTCGATGTTTCAACAAGTGTGTGTGGCTGTCAAAGTGCACCGTGCTGCATTGCCAGTTGGCGAACGGGCCACAAGGGTCACGCACGCCAGGACGACTGCAAATTGGGACGTGCTGTTTCACTCACTTTATATTGTTATGGCGGGTAGCATGATAAGAAGGAGGCTGTTTGTCATTCACAAAAAAGAATAGTCAACTGCTAAAGTGTCGGTCACTTTTCGTTATGTGGAGGGCATGGTCACTATAAATAGGCGTGACTGTGTACTGTAGTACGACAAGTGCGATTCGTGGTCGTGATTTATTTGTGTGCCTCCAATCAAAACTTTAAAAGTGAGTGACACGCTGCCACCCT
Organism: Rhynchonema sp. JSB1_4; assembly: GCA_030248065.1. Taxonomy (NCBI): domain Eukaryota; kingdom Metazoa; phylum Nematoda; class Chromadorea; order Monhysterida; family Xyalidae; genus Rhynchonema; species Rhynchonema sp. JSB1_4. Next base: position 93,602 of record JASAMV010005838.1, read on the forward strand.
CTGACGAACGAAATCACTGGCCGGTCCCCCGTCCCGATTGACCGTGTCACCAAGGGGATATGGTAGATTGAACTTGGTCATAGCCTTGAAATTTCACCAAACGAGCGCATGTCCAAAGCTTAATGTCTGTGTGAAACATCACCAATAAGGTAAGCGATCATATAGATACAAAGATTAGCCGGAAATTTCTACGCAATTTAACCGCAACTACCTTGTGAAACATCAGCTAACCCCAGTCCAGCCTGTTTGCCGCACTTGACCCGATCAATGGCGAAACATTCGGCGCTGCAGAAATTGTCCAGTTCGGCTGGTTCAACCGTGTGGCGTTTGCTGTCCACAACGTGAAAGTACAGCTCCTGCGAGCACGCGGCGTGCGCCCTGTATTTGCAAGCGAAATAGTTGCGACATTTCAGCACCGGGCCGAGACTCGCACGTTCGGTGACCACGCCCGAATTAGCCGTGACCACGGTGCGAACCTGAAAAACGATATGCACACGTGTCATTTTGGAGGGTTCACTCACATCAACTATACCTGGCTGATGTTTCACAAGACCTCTCATCGGAGGGTCTGGGTCTGGCTGTGTGACTTCATGCTGCAATACATGCCGTACTTCGTGCCTGCTCACAAGCTGTGATGTTTCACACTTGCACAAAACAGGCTCGTGCGTGGGGGAGTTTGCTAGCGTATGACACCAACAAAGCTGGTCATGTTGACTGAAATTTCTAAATTCACTGCCGCACAATGTAATACGCCCCACAGTTAATGTCCGCGTCTAAACCCGAACGCTAACCACGCGCAGTTCTGAAACATTGCGCACAGCTGCCTGGCAAGCTATGTACGTGTTTGTTTGCAGACCGAATGTTTCAAAAGTTGATTTTCGGGTTTAGATCTCGCGGCATTAACTATGGGGCGTACCTCACTGCACGGCTGCGATTTCGGAAATTTACTATACTTACGTACATGGCCAATTATCAGTGTATGTATGTGTGAAATGCACTATTCAAGCTGATATTTCTGGCTGACTGTGTGATTTTCCACAAAGAACAAGAATGGGTATTTTATCCCCAACCTGACTGTAATTTCCGGTCGTGCCACAGACTTTACACCGACTTCTGGCTGCATCCGAAAGACTCGTCACTGCAGTGCTCGTGCAGTTAAACATTTATTGCTTCTTTGGTGCTCAACTTTACTGAAACAAAACAAACAAGTTCAAATACATACATTTTAGGGTAATGTTGGAAACTTGGCACAGTATCGTGTGTGCTGACTTGACAGCGCTCTGTATCTATTGCTAAAATATTTTGGGCTTTGCCCCGCTGTAAACATCAGCAGGCGGGCGACGGTTCAGTCCCGGGGCACAGGTTCAGGCCCGGCCATTCAGGCCCGGCTGGAGCCTAAGCCTCCCTATAAATGGGTTAAATATGATGGGCTTGAATCGGCCGGGCCTGAAAAACTGGGCCGGAAAAGGTCGGGTCTGAACTTCCGGGACTGAATAGTCACGGAATAGAAAAAATTTTCTGTGTCCAAGTTTTCCATTTGCATTTTCCAATATGACTAAGGGCATACTGGAAGATGGAAATGAAACAAAACATTTTCTGTGTAAAATCTGACCAATCAGCGGTCGAGAATTGTGCGGAACAGAAAATGTTTTTGTGACTTGTAAAAACATGACAGAAAATGTTTTATTTTATTTCTATTGTCCATTTTCCAGCATGACTGCATATTGGAAAATGGAAATGGAAAGCTTGGACATTGAATAATTTTTTATTTCCATTTTCCATTTTCCACCATGACAAAGGGCGCCCGAAAACGCTGGAGTCGATTGCTAAAAACGAAATGTTCTCCGTGTGGTTTTGAATACCTTGAATACGTTAAAGATTTATTCGTGGAAAAAATGGTATCAGAGCTTATTCCCGTTGATTCACTGATATGCACTTCAAGGAGAAACTGCTCCCATTATGTGATACTTGGGTGAGGAGAGTACAAACAGAGACCAAACTAATGGATGAAACACACGCAAGCATGGCCATCATAATAATAGCCACGTTTCCCACACGGTATTAGCGACTTATACATACGTACCATAATACGAAATCACAACAGCAGGAACCACGCAATGTTTATGCTTTTTCTCCGAAGCTGCCGATTGTAATTTGAGAGCATTATAGTCTCATATTGCAACTTTCCGCATACAAAATCCGAAGGAGCACCAAAGCTGACGCAAACAATAAAACTAGACAGATGGTCAGATGAAACGCATGAATTTTATGCTTTTCGTGTTCTGAAAGTTTATACGCCGAACTTTGGCCATGAAAACTGTTTACCGGAGTTTTCCATATGGAGCCCCCCCCTAGAGCACTCCGAGGGCCAGGGTTGTTTCAAAAAAAAGTGGTTAACTAAAAAAATTAAAAAAAATTTTTTTTTGAAACTCAGATTTTGCTTTTTTTAATAGAAAAGTTGCCCAAAATGGGCTCAAATGTCCAAAAATGGCCTTTTTCGAGGCAAAAAAATTGGCACTTTTTTTCTGTGGACGGGACAATTTTTCCAAAATCGCGCCTGCGGCGCCCTGTATTGTCCCCAAATCCGTACAGGGATGCGCGGGGCTGGTCTTTTATAGTGATGTGGCACCGATAATGTACTACAGCATGCTACTACACATGTATAGATGCAGGTCTGGTGCAAAACCGGGCGCGCAAAGTCGATCTGACGCGCAAGATTTGGGCTGTAATCGATATTTTGATGGTCGTATATCAGATATACGGCATGAGATGCATTAAAATACGTTGTACGGCATGCTACAATACATCAGAGTAACATCGCTAGTGAACATCAACCTCAGACTGGTCGGAGACCCTGGAATCTGCACAACACTACCGGTGTCACCACACAAGTTCGGTCTCAGGCGAAAATTTTTCAATTTTTGAAAAATATGTTGCATAGATTTCATTTATCCTGAAACGTCGTTTGCAACACTTTTTCTAATAAAAAAATTTTTCGTCAAAAAGAAATTTTTTTAAAAAAAGCTCGTTAATTAAAAAAAAAGTTTTTTCAACCCTGCCGAGAGCTCTAATGGGAAATGTTTCCGAATAAAGCTCCCGGTGCTCTATTTGGAGTAAAATGTTTTGCAAAAATCGACTAGGAAATCAGAGGTTTATACTCCGAAAAGAACATAAACAGGCCACTTTCGCGCATTTTTATAGCAGAAACTTCTCCAAGATCGAGCAATACGTGATTTGATATGAACAAAAACTCATTGTGATCACATTTAATAACATTAGCCTTGATTTCCAGCAATGTCAAAAACATACCCACGAACCCCGAGCCGGGCGGAAAAAAGTCCGAATAGAGCCCCGGGGGCTCGATTTAGGTCGAATGTTGTAAACCATAAGACTGATTTTCCACCTTTTCCGAATAAACAGCCCCGGGGCTTTATGCGGCAAACTCAGGTGCTTAATTTCTGCTGCCTCGCATTGCTTCAGCGATGCAGAAGGTCCAGAGCATCAGGAGTTGGTTCAGTGACGCGTGTACGCTAATCCACTCGCAGTCGCTTGAAGTCTCCCCGAGGAACCGTTACGGAAAAAGATTTGGCGCATTCGTTCGCTGGCTCATGTTTTTGTTGTTGAACTAACTGCATTTCTGCAACACTTCAAAAAAAACATCATACTCAGAGTGGAACGCAAAAAAGTTCGGAGCAACTGAAGCGAAATATGAATATTCAAGCATAGTGCGGAAGGCAAACCCGCTGATAATGTTGCCGCACACACGCGCACAGTACGAGTTTTGATGGGATGGGTTTGCCATGAGCCCAATGTATGTATGTACATACATAGACACTGTTGGGTCCCGGAAAATGCCAAACAAGTGCCCCCACGCCTCGACAAAGCCCAACTGGCTTTTTTTAGAAATGTTTCGTATGCCTTACAGTGTCACATTAGGTTGCTTATTTGAAACTGGCACTGTGCCAATTAGTTTTCATAATTGTTTGAAGTGTTCAATGTTCACGACAATCGTGCATCAATCACCTTTTTCTATGAAGTCCCAAATCTTAAAGCGAGGCCAAAGTAAGCAAGCCACGGGGGGACTTGTTTGGCATTCTCCGACCCGTGACAGAGAAGTGGATGGCTTGTTATATTTATTCGCACTGGCGCTTCAGTTGCCTCCCCGCCTGCAAAAAAACACACGATAGAAGTTGACAATGAGACCGTGTTTTACTACTGCTTGCATCCACCTGCCCGGGTACCAACAGAATCAATTTTGACACGTTGTTCTACAGGATGGTGTTTTGACACCCGCTATCCAAACCTTGTGTGGTATATATGTAGGTAGCCGTGCTGCACAAGCTACTGTAGTTTTTCTATTGATGACAAATTTGCTTTTGACAAGTCAAATTTTGGCGTTGCTCTCAAATTACATTTTGGAAGAAACTTTCAAAATGAGGCACCCCATACGGTATGCATGCTGCCCTTTTGCAGCAACCTTTCCAGATCTATGTATTAGCATTTCTTCTGCAGAAAGATGTGTTCATGTACCACGGGGTTTTTTTATCTTGAAACCTCGAGCGGAGATACAGTACAATAGAAATTAATAGAGAAGGCACAAGAATTTGTGTGTACAATATAAGAACCGTTCCATTCAGGACTATAATTATGAAAGAAAACCAAAAGAAGATCAAATTACATAGTTGGGAAAGTAAAAAGAGCAATACTCCAAGCATTGCACAAGAGCATGAGCAAACCCGCCACTAAGAACCAGTCGGTACTTGAAACATCACGTCAGCAGATCTTGACAAAACCCGATCTTGCACTCTTGCGGAATTCGATAATCATTAAAAAGAAGAAGAAAGTGCACAATTACGTATATAGGTGTAATAGTCAGTTCGTGTTCTCAAAAACTGGTTCCAGTTCCCCTCCACGGGTTCCAAGTTGCACCTAGGGCACAAGCTTGTGCACCCTTGTCGTTTGTATTCGCGGTGCCCGCATCATGGTCAACCAATGGTCAGCCAATTCGCCCGGTGCGTGAATCCCGAACGCCAATCGCCCGATAATCGATATTTTCGAGTGAACATTAATTGCACTGCGCGCTTTGAGCGGGTTCGCTGAGACACGCGTGCCTGACACAGCAAGGGGGATAATACATAGTGTTTTTGGAGGTTTCTGATCCTGCGCAGTTGCAGATTAACTTTCTTTGACAGTGACATGATCGAAATTGTGAGCGATGTCAACCTTGGTCATTA
>JASAMV010005841.1:0-73636 GCA_030248065.1 Rhynchonema sp. JSB1_4
GTACATTTTCATTAATATTTACACATTATTACCTACTTAGTACACTATACTATACCTTGATTTTTGGCGACCCCCCCCCCCCACCATCTATCTATCGTCAACAAGTTTGGGTCGACCCCCCCAGATTTCGGACTTGGGTCGTCTATCTATCGTCAACACATTTCGGGTCCCAATCTATCTATCGTCAACACCCTGACCAAGTACTACACTGTTTCTGGCAACATTTTTTTCAGGTTTGGGTCAGTGAATTAATAGGTTAGTTCCCCGCCCCCTTCTACCGTAAAAACCTAAATACAAGGGGGGCTCTATTAATTCACTGACCCCATTTTCAAAAAAAATTATTTTCGTTTCTCAGCGAGAGCGTTCCAAATCCGGTGTTATTTTCGATCGATATTCCGAGGGGGGCTCTATTCCGGGGGGGGCTCTATTTAGGTTTTTACGGTATTTAGGTTTTTACGGTATACGGTACAGAGCAGAGGTGGGAATCGGGATGGGCCGAGGTTTCCGGCCCGAACGGTCGGCTGGGCCGATTTTCTGGAATGTCGGGCCGGGCCGGGGTGGCCGGCCCGAAAAGGCCCGACATCATCGAAAATTTGAGCTATTTTTGCCCCTTTTTGGAAAAAAATCCTTCATAAAAAAGATTTTGGCGACTTTTGGCAACAATGACCCAAAAATCACGCATTTTAAGCCCAAAAATGCCCAATTTAGGCCAAAAATGCCGATTTTAGGCAAAAATTGGGGGCAGCAGTCGCTATCGGGCCGGGCCGGGCCGCGATTTTGGGCTTTTGGCTCGGGCCGGGCCGGAGATTTGGGGGGTCGGGCCGGGCCGGGCACCCCAGCCCGAAGCTTCTGAAGTGACTTATTTTACTGAAAAAGTAGGGATTTCTTTGTCAAAAATACTAAAATTTCTGACGGATTCGGCAAGTAAGTGATCAGTATTGTCTATCTGACGATTTTTTCATGGAAAACAATGAATTTTCAACCAAACAAATAGGGTAAAAAAATCGCAAAAATTACGACAAAAATTGGGTTAAGATCAGTGATGTGGTTGGAGGGGGTATGGGGGCACCCCCCAACTGCCAGGTAGCTTTCTTGCTCCGAAACCCATACCCCCCAAACTGGCTAGCTAGCTTTCTTGCTCCGGTCATCAAGTAAGAAAAGTGTTCATTTTAGTGCCAAAATGACCATTTTATGGGCCAAAATGGTCAAATTCGTTCAAATTTTCTCACACGTGCACAAAAATACGCATTTTAAGGCTTATTTTAGCATAATTTAGACCAAATTTTATACCCCTGTTTTTGACTTCTGGACCAATACCCCCAAAATCGGGGTACCCGGCTAGCTAGCTAGCTTTCTTGCTCGGACCAACTACATCACTGGTTAAGATCCAAAAATTCGGGCCGGACGGCCCGATTACGACCTCTGATTGAGGGAATAGTGCACCCAGAGGGGGAGATAGGATGATAGTGTACCACCTGAGGGGGACACCCTCCCCCAGGAACTACACTGCCTCTTTGAGTGACCAAAATCATACCTCTCACGCCTCCGTTCTCAACCCCGCATCATACTTACCGTGCCACCTCCCACACATGGGCCTGCCGCTGCCACTACATTGCCTGTGGTCCGAAATTCAAGACAAAAACCCGCATTTTGCAGCGAAATTCTCAAAAAATTTGCGCTTCGCGCATAGTTCGTTTCATATTTGCCTGGTAACACTATCTTAAGCCCTGATCATGAAACGACGATTAACTTCTGCAAAAGCACACATTTTTTTGCCATTTTGGACTTTTTCACTTTTCGACACCTGATGTTGATATCTACCCACATGTCTGCCACCGCATCACTGTCCACCACAACCCAGTACGCTTGGTTGCAGTTGTTGTGCGAGTCGTGTCAACGATCCGGCTACGATGCGAGTGCTCATGAACTGCGCTGGCACGGACGCAGGCTCGATGGCGCGTTGCCGTTCAGATTGACTGGCGTGACCGTGAACGGGGCGTTGGAAATGGTGCCCGTCGCTGCTGCGAATCAATCTGCTGCTGACGCACATGTACGTTGCTTTATTTGTTTCATTTCTTTGCTTTTGAGTTGTATTTTGCGCATTTATTTTTTTGTTTTGACATTGTTGTCTGTACCGTGTGCCTGACAGACAAAGGCAGTTGCGTTTTTGTGACTGAAAGTTTCCGTTAGGGCTTTCCTTGATCGGTATCAAACTTGGTGAGCCGATTGGATCGGCTCAGCCTTGTTCGTTGGATTCGTGATATATTTCATCTAGATGATGTTTAGATTTCGAGAGCTGGCTCAAAAGTACGTCATCAACATCGGTGTCTAATATGTTTACTGTAAACATTTTTTTACTGAAGTCATAATTTCCGAAAAAAATTTGTTCAGGTAAGCATCACACTGCATTTGGCCGAGAACAACGAACGTCATACGGCGACCTGTTTCACGAGTGAAATATCACTGAGCGAGGTGCTGCGTGCGTTTGAGTCGATCGCCAAACGGGCATTGCTGGTGCCTGATGATCAGGACCACAGTGTGCAGCCCGTTTGTGTCCACTGCAACAAAACGGTAAGTGCGCGGGATATGTTTTTATGGACGATGCTGTTGACCGACACAAAGACACACGACCGATACAGGATTTCCCTGAAATTTCAAGGGCGGTAATTTGAAAAAGATATTAAAAAATTATCAAGCGGAGGGAGTGGGTCAAAGTTGGAAATTCAAGATTTAATCCACATTATCGTGGTGGACATTCGACAACTTTTGCGAATGGTCGACGGAGATGGCGCCTCAAAAGTTTATACCCAGTTCACATCGTCGCCATGTGAGCCAACTGTCTCCATAGTTTTTTTTGCTACTAAATGGTAGCAATTTGCTACTAAAAATTTCCCTTTGCTACTAAAAATCGAGGTTTAGTAGCAATTTGCTACTAAGATTTCTGGGCACAGTAGCAAAAAAAGGTGCAATATTTTTGTTTTCTCAAAACTTTACTTTCTTTTGCGTCATACAAAAATTTTGCGCTTCGCGCATTGCTTGATTTATTCTGGCGGTCACAAGTTGCGAGCTGGTGGACCACCAAGTAACTGTTGTACACTTCACTCACTGGCATTCGTGTTTGTTGATCGTTTGGTCTTTGGCTTTTGAAACACGAATGGGTGTCATCATGAGAAACAAGAGATATTCAGCTTGTGTGTGCCACGCCACCCAAGACCCGTCCACTTTAGTGCACAAGTAACATGACATCATGTGCCAACTCACCAACCTCTCACGGATGCGGAATCAATCAGTGTTCTATCAATCCCAGTTGTCAGTCAAGTCATTAATGTGAAAGTGAAAATTTATTGATGTACCAAACCACTAGGGTCGGATGTCGCGTGTCGGGTGCCAAAAAAGTGTTGGTGTCGGGCGCCTGCTCCAGATGTCGGGTGACGGGTTTTTGGGACCCGACACCCGGCACTTACGATTCAAAGTATCAGTTTTGCTGAAAGAAGAACTTTGAGATTAAAATTTTCTTCGGATCATACCAAATATTTCAGAAGGCTCCGAATGTGACATTTTGGTGTTTATTTCGTTTGAAAACCTTTAATCCAGCAAAATGAGCCAAAAATTGCATTGCTGTTACAAAGCTGCAAAATTTTGTCTGTTTTTGGTTCAAACACCAGATGTCGGGTGCCGATTATTGAAATTGTCGGGTGTCGGCTTTTTTCTCAGATGCCGGGTGTCGGTCGATTGTCCGGTACTTCCAGATGTCGGGTGTCGGGCATCCCGACCTCTTAGGCGGGCTTCACAATCCATGCGCGTCAGCGCGTTGTGTTGAAATATAGCCAGGTTGACGCGCGAATGGGCAAACGCGCATGCATTATGCATTCGGCCTAACCCTGATAACCAGTTAAGCCTTTTCTGTTTGCAGTACGCAAGCGGCGCGCTTCTGTCCGCCACCAAGCTATCCCAGATGGGCATTCGTGCTGGCGGCAAGGAGCTGATTCGATACAACACTCGCAAAATGCCACAGGTTTCTTCTGGGGATTTTTATTTTCTTCGTTATTGTTTTTTTCCTAAATGCTCCTTATTCTAAACAATAATGCTACCGAACCTACTGTACCAGTACTACCGAAAGCGAAAATGAGGGGCGGTAACAGTGTAGTGGCAGGCCCATGTGTGGGAGGTAAGTATGATGCGGGGTTGGGACCGGAAGCGTGAGAGGTATGATTTTGGTCACCCAAAAAGGCGAAAAAACACCGTTTTTGTGATACAATTTTGGCCAAAAGTTGAGGTAAAAATAGTACTTTTTCAAAATTTTCGCCGAAAATCGCCTAAAAATAGGTATTATGGGTGGGTTTGCGATTTTTGGGAAAATAAGGTCGAAAAACACCGATTTTTGCCTTAAAAAGGTATAAAATTGCTTGTGAGAGGTATGATTTGGAGTTGTGAGAGGTAAGTACTCAACCCCCCCCCCCCCCCCCTCTGGTTTTGTGGTAGGTAAGTACTGAGAGGGGGGTAACCCCCCCCAACCCCCCCCCCAGCCACTACTATGGGCGGTAACCTACCCATGCTCAAAATCGCTTGTTGGTGCAAGCATAACCCCCAAAATGACCATTTTTGTGCTTCGGACACCAATTTTGCTCAATTTTCCTCTGAAAAAATTGATCTTTTTTGAACAACCCCCCGCCTGGTGCTCGAGTTTTTTTTTCATTTTGGGTATCCGATCCAGTATCCGAAAATTATGGATTTTGGGTATCCGGTATGCTGTCTTTTTGATTTCCCAACTACACCACCGGGGGCGACAACCGCCTATTGTATCTAGGGGGACGGACCACCTCCCCCGGGCTGCACCGCTGATTGTGAAACATCACCGCGTTGCTATTCTAGGATGAATTATCGGCGATCGAGCACGAGCTCGACGCGAAGAACGAGAAACGCGTCAAATGGGACGCAACATTCGAACTGAAACGAATGGAGAACGAACGACGTTTTGAACTGGAACGCCAAAGGGAACTGGTGAGTCGTCACACACAAGACGAAAGAGATTGGCACCAATAATTTTTGTATCTCAGCCTTGCACCTGTACGTTCTTTTGCTGATGCGCTTCAACTACCGGTGTTGTGCACATGCTGCACCTTGGAAAAAATTCCAGCAGACAAGCATTGTACAAGTAACACGAGCCCGATTGCGGAGGTGGCATTTAGTGAAACATTCATACTGACTGCTGATTTGGGAAATGTTACACCGTGTAGAATACAACCGTGGTGCATAAGGATTTTCTCTTTCTATTCGTTTTGTAAGCGCGTCACCTCCGAAATCGGGCTCGTGTTGGCGTAGTTTGCCTTTACATGATGTGCTCTGACATATTTACGTGCAGGAATTCGAACGTCAACTGGTAGCCAAACGAGAATCCGAAGAAGCAGTTGCAACCGCGACAAATTCGGCCGAAAGAACCGTGCCGCAGCAGACAAATGACGTCCAGCTGGTGAGCAAACCCGTTCGAAATGATATATATGTCAGAATTTGTTCTTTTTACCAAAAAATTACGGGTATGTAAATTTAATAATATGTGTCACAATCGGGGCATGCGCGGTAGCGTTCGTTTAGCGCGACTAGCCCACCGTTCAGCAACCTTGCTGGACAGCGCCTTCCCGGACCATCCCGTTGTTTCCATCAGTATTCATCCATTAGAGCTGGAGACGGGGGTTTGTCCGTGAAGACACCTAAACAGCAAGGTGAGCTACTCGGCAGGCTAATCCCGCTCGCGGCTAATCGCTCGTGAATCGATCGATGGCTGATGGAAACAGGGCTTTTGCGATCGGCTCAATTTGCGGCTTGATTATTTCAAGAATTTTATTGCACGTTTTTACTGTACCAATCTTCAAGCGCGTTTCCAACCTTTAGCCCAACATCACACGGCCAGCTGTGGCCGACCGCTTGGCCCATCTGCAAGATATGCTGCAGGACGTTGACGTCGATCTGGCCAATCAGGAGATTGTGTTTCAAACGAGTGATTTCGCGCGCAACGCCGCACATCTCGCTCGTACGATGGAGCCGTTTCGCAATTTCAAGGTATAATGCGCATGCACTGTTTTGTGAGTGTGAATGGCGCTCTGCTGGCGTGACTTGTGAGAACTACGAGATGTAATATGCGCGAGTTAACAACCATAGTTCCTCATTCGTAATAGAGATTTTTTTATGTTAATTTAGTACGTTTATCTGAGCACAATTTTTGATGGCAATCGAATATGTTACAAAATAATTAGTCACTTTGTCGAGAGGTTCGCAAACCATACTGCGACGACAAAGACGCACGCCACCTCGAACATACTCGAGTAGCTGTTGTCTCACGTGATCTGTTGATTCCCGAAGCCGCACCGAATTCAGTTCCCGGACCCGTCGCCGACCCAAACGACTGCAGCAGCGAGTAGTCAACAACAACAGCCTGATTCGTCAAGGCGTATTGACGAGCCCGATGAAATTGCAGCGGAATGTGGTCGACAGGCTGTGATGTTCAAATTCGAAGAACTAAACGAAGTGCGCAGGTATTGGTCATGTTTTTGCTGTGTTGTTTTTCAAGTGCTTCACTGTCATGTAGTGAGGTTAGTTAGTTTATAGCGCCGACACCCACTCAATAATACATAAATCAGAAGATTAAGTGAAAGAAGTGCAGTGAGGTTGTTGCGGTCAAGAAGAGGTCTACCTATACTTGCGGGCCGGAAAAAACCGTTTTTTTTTCGGAAAAAACCGAAAAAAACCGTTTTTTTCCGAGGCCCGGAAAAATACGTTTTTATTTTTCCGGAAATTTTTCCAAGACGATTTTTTTCCAAAAATTTCCGAAATATTTTCAAAGGTTGCGAAAGGATGTTGTCAAAACCAATGTAAATCGGTCCTAAACAGTTCAAAATGAGCACTTTTTAATCTCCAAGTGCATTTTTAGCCTGTTTCAGGCCATTTCCCGACAAAATTTTCTCCAAAGTCCGGAGTCCGGACAGGCGGTCCAATAGGATGATGTTTTTAGATTTGCACTTCTCTGACCGGCGTGAATAATTTTACGGAACCTCGTCACGTATTGTTTTCGTATATTTACTGGAAACAACGTTTGCAGAGAGCACCAAAAGTTGGCGGAAACGCTCGATGATGAATTCTTTCAACTTGACGTACAGGACGCGCAACGCAGACAAAAGGAACTGACGCAGACTGTGTACGTGCGGCTTATGGGGCCTGGGTCACGTTGTAACAAGTCTGCAGGATATACGCATGGAGCACCTGGCACAAATCCATGATCTTTTGTACATATTTTCCGAGTGAGTAATATTTAGAACTGGGTGGTCGGTTGATTCCCCTCCGCGCAACTGACCTGCTGGCTAGCTGCTGCCCCCAGCCTTAAACTTGTGGCTAAAATCCATAGTGTTGTTTTCTGAAGCAATACATCCAAATCGGCTAGCCTGCTTTCTTGCGCCTGAGCCCTCAGTCACCTAGCTTTCTTGGGCATGCGGGCTGCATCACTTGACGGAACCATCTCACCACACTGGTTTTTCTGATTTTGTATGTTATTTCTTCCTAGTTTTCTTTTCAGTCGCTCCGAGTCTGAGCGTGCGTTGATGCCGACGTCGACTATCGCGCGCGAGAACCTGAAACGCAAACGGAGCACGTTGGTGCATACGGTGGTGAGGGTGAATGTGCCACATCATGGATGGGTGCTGCAATTGGCGTTCAATTCGATGGAGCCCGGTTGGTTTGATTGGTGATGGTCAAATTGAGTTTTGATTTTTTTCAACGGTTTGGACTCACACTATCGCTGATGGGTTGTACTTGTCCATTTCTGCTTATACACAGTGTTGACCAATTTTTGTTTGAATCATGTTTTGTGATAGCGTGTTGGGACCAATTTCGGACAGCGTAAAGCTTGTTCCCGGCCGTTTACCAAATGAATAACTTTTACGCGGGCTAAACTTGCCACCACCCTATCAGCTATCAGAAACAAAATTCAAATAAAAATTTGTCTGTGGTGCCCTCAAGCCAGAAATGGACATGCATAACTCCGGTTTTAGGCTCATTTAACGTTGTAATCGGCGTTGCTGAGGTCAGCGAAATCTGAAAATTAGGCCCATAGATTGCCCTGAATAAGGTTCATCAGAGACTGTGATGGAATTTGGACATATGGAGCATATTAGTGCTAAAGAGCAGTATTTGATTTTTTCAATATTACTAGTATTCAGTATTATACTATACGAATGATAAAAAAACATCATTTCATCTTTCAGTATCCCGCCTGTACGACTGCGTGGCTTTATTGCTGCAAGTGGATAAAGAAGCCATCAGATTAAGTTTGTTGACTCCCATTTTTTTGCTAAATTTTTTTCATTTTCGTCAACAATTTTTAATATTTTCCTCCAGAACTACCCCCGAATTTCCATCTGTCTCCATCTGAGCGACGCACTCTGCTTGATTGTGACCTGGCGCCAAAATGTACCCTGATCTGCGCTCTCAATTGCGATGACAACAGATTTGAGAGTGCAAGTCTGCCAATTGTGCACGTAAATGAAGCTGAACACATATCGCAACAATGGTTAGGGTTTTTGTCATTTTTTTCGTTTTTGTTCGTGTTCGTACCGGATAAAACCGCATTATGAGTGCTCATATGATGTCACTGACACATTTTATTGATGTATAATCTCGTAGCTTATTCCTCTCTCTGGCTGGATCAATTCTACAGAAATAGTTATAAAGCAAAATGTAAAAATAATAATTACATAATGCTTATATACCCTTATCTTTGCAGATTTGAACTACCTATAAGTTGTTAAACCTGCCCCGCCACTATTGATTTTTGAAAATTTTGGTCTGTTTTTATGATCTGTTACTGTTGCCGACATCGAGACGAACAAGGTTTATATTCGTGACTTTTCCATTAAGTGCCGATTTAATACTTAAATTAATCCATAAACACCGGTTCTCGGGAACAAAATTCCAAAAAATAGATAGACCCCCGTTTAGTGCATTTCAGGAAGACAAGAACAAATATTCAAGATGGCCGACTGCTTCAAAATACCCCGCGAAACCTAGGCGTAGACAGGACTCCAAATTAATTTTTTCAATAATTTGCTAAATACAACAGTCACACAATGCTCTCGCATCCCTTCTTATCACAAGCATACGGTAGTCACGTGATCTTGCCCAGGCGTTTTGTACAGTGCCGCTCTGTTTGTTAGTGCATAACACACGTGTTGCAAGCGCGCACACTGGCAGCACTGTGTAGTGGGAGCGTAAAGTCGGGAGCGTAAAGTCCCTAATAGCATACTGTAAGCCTATTACAATTGGCGGTAATTCAAAATTTTGTTCCTATTGGTCGCACAATGACTTTATAAGAATTGGTCAAATTATTTTCCTGAATCGTAAAGAGGGAAAGTGACGGGGCTATGACGTTGCGTTGCGCGATCGCACACAAAACATGCAGTCACCGAAATGTTTCAGACCCGCAGCAACGTGGGAGCTCTGCCAGGTTATTTTCAGCTGAAAATGTTTTGTGAGAATCACTAATAGCACAGTGGTTAAGAGTGACTGAACGTGAAAATCAGGATTGACTTGATGAATTCTTATATGGTCATTGTGCGACCAATATCTGACGTGATTGCCAAGAAGTAGGGGTCTATCTATTTTTTCAATTTTGTTCCCGAGAACCGGTGTTTATCGATTGATTTCGATATAAAATCTGCACTAAATCAAAAAGTCATGAATGTAAACCTTATTCGTCTCGATGTCAGCAACTAAATTAGAGCAAAAAAAACAAACCAAAAATTTCAAATATCAATAGTGGCGGGCCAGGTTTAAGCACTTGTCTGAGGGCACTATTCAGCTGTTTGAAATCAGAATTTTTATTAAATCGCAAGATTTTCGCAATCCAAAAACATTGCTGGCTGAAGAAGACTCAATAACCAGCTAATACAACATTATTTTGCCGTTCCACTGTCTTCTGGCAAATTTCCAGACAACCCAACAATTATTTTTGCCTGTGTTACAGGCTTGCATCCAATCAGTCATTCGTGCCCTACAACCCAACTGTGAGCGATGCTGCTTCTAGTGAAACATCAGTGGGCAACAATGCATTGCGCGATGATAGGGCCGGCCGACGGAATGTTGTCAAGCGCACGGGGCCGGTGCCGAAATGGTTTGCAGGTTTGCACACCAGAATTTTTGGCTAACTGTTTGGTCGTCAACGTTAACCGTCACGGCTGGTGTCAACGCAGCCCGAAATGGACGCGGGGGAAATTTATAGATGCACGTCATAAGACATTGATGCCCGGCGTCTCTTCATTCACGAACGTGTGATAAACTGCTCAATATCGAACAAAATCCTGACATTTTTTTCTCTCTTTCCAGGCAAGCGCTGACGTGCGAGCTTGTAACAACAACAAGAACACAAATGTGCCGGAAAGATGAAATAGATTATTTCACTTTATGTAGGTGTTTTGCTTCTAATTCATCTGCTAAATTCATGATCATATAAATGGTGTTGTTACCGGTGATTTTTATTGGACTGCAGCGATCAATGTGAATAATAAATAACAACGACAGCCAGTGCGTTGAAATGCATGTATCGTTGTGTGGCCGGGCTATTGAGCAAAGTCAGTTTAAGCAAGAAAAAGCGCAGCGCTTATTTTGTTCCAATGCCATTTGGGTTACACTTGTACACATCGGCCTTGTTTTAGACTCCGGCATAATAGGTTTTTTAGGTCCTTCTCGTTTGGACTGCTGTTTTTCAGGCTCAAAATGGAAGTTGTTCAACCTGGCTTTCTTCAATTGCCCGTGAGTCAATTAAGGATCTGTTTCTGGAAAGACTTAGTTGTACGATGATTCCTGTATGAATTACTATACTTGCGTATTTTTCCGCAAAATATATTTTTGGAAAAAAAACGTTTTTTTTTTCCGGAAAGAAAACCGTTTTTTTTCCAAATATTTTTCCAGTACTTAAGGATACCCATGGTACAAAAACGCCTATTTTGGAGAAAATTTTGTCGGGAAATGGACTGAAACAGGCTAAAAATGCACTTGGAGATTAAAAAGTGCTCATTTTGAACTGTTTAGCACCGATTTACATTGGTTTTGACAACATCCTTTCGCAACCTTTGAAAATATTTCGGAAATTTTTGGAAAAAAACCGTTTTTTTTCCAAAAGTTGCCACTTGGAAAAATTTCCGGAAAAATAAAAACGTATTTTTCCGGGCCTCGGAAAAAAAACGGTTTTTTTTTCGGTTTTTTTTTTCCGGAAAAATAACGGTTTTTTTTCCGGCCCGCAAGTATATGAATTACCACGGCGGGTACGGTCTATCTGGGTGGGGCAAAAAAACGACCTCGGCGTTTTTTCTAAAAAAATGACGTTTTTTAAATAAAACGCCTGGGTCCTTTTTCGCTTTTTTAAATCCTGAATTTCCTTGATTTGCCCTGATTTTTTTCAGGGAAAGTACCCTGATCTTCAAGGAAAATTAATTTTTTGTCCCATTTTCAAAAAAATCCGACAAAATTTTATTTTGTCGATATACGGAGTTTGACTTTCAATGATGATCCCGGCCAAAGTTGGTCCAATGATGCGGGTCTGATGTGGGATGTTAACAACTCGCCAGAAAAAGGTTGAAACCCGATTATTTTGCCTAAGAACACCGAATTACTTCATTTAACCAGGTTTTCTTCCCAACATGAGCGTTTTCCAACTTTTTAGGGCATATTTCGGGCATTGGGCGTTTTCGATTAAAAACGTTTTTTTAAACGAATTTTTCAAAAAAAAAACGTTTTTTGCCCAACCCTGGTGTCTATTACCACGCAATCAACAAAACACGTTTTTTTGGAAGTACACGTGCGTGTCTGATATCGTGTCATACGTGTCGGCTTGGGATTACTGTAGGTCAGTGGAATAATGTGGCAGTCAGCGCACAGTAACCCGCACTCCACGTGACTTGTACCATAAACCTCATTTCATTTGGCGCGGCGTGTAAAGGAGCCGAGATTTTGAAATCATGTGTCATTATTGATTTTGCACGGGCATAAGCGATCGACAATTGAATCAAACTCGACGACTTCAACCCTTGGACAATATCCGATTTGCCACATCATGTGGCGCGTGGTGCGCTTTGACCGAACCGTGACAATATTATTGATGCTGGTTGTCGGCAGCGACAGCGAAACGTGCGACGCCTCTCACCATGAACGTGAGGATTTCTATCGGAGTATATTTGATGGCTTCATTTAATTGCATCCGCCCTTTGTCGCGGCGTCACAGCGTTGTATAAATTTCAGAATGCCGAAACTCAGAGCTCGGCAACATCTTGCATGATTTCAATGCCGAAACTGTCAACTGGTTGGATGCTTCGGCCTGCCAGCGTAACGGCGCAATAATTGAAATCACCTGCAAGGCCGGTTATGAGTGGAAATCAAAATTTGAGAATAACAAACATCACAGCGGCATGCGCTTCGCATCGTGCAACAGCGCCGTTTGGGAATGGCTTGTGGCAGATTATAACCTCCAGCCGTCATACATCGAACAAAACCACATAGCTTGCGTTCTCAAAACTGGTTAGCGAACATTCGAGAGTTTGATAATCGACATAATCTTAAAATAACACAATCACCGTTTGCAATTGTCAGGAAACGCCAAAAAGTCCTGTCGCCTCGCCGAAAACATGAATAATATGATCGTGAAGCATAATGGCAGGACGGTCACTCATTATTTCGAGTTCCCACACGACACCAAGGTCACAGCCAGCTGTGCGACCGACCACATGTGGGACAAAGAAAATCAAAACGATCGTACATTCACATGCTATGACGGAACATGGAGAAGTACCACCAGAACATCAACATGTGTGCCAGGTAACCCTTTACTTGCTTCCCTTACCGTCTGATTTCAACTGTTTGATGATATTGCATTCAAATGCTTTTTCAGCTTGTCGCTTTTCCCAGTTATCTACCCATTATGTGATGGCTGGGTTTAAGAAATCGAGCAAAAACAACGAAAAACATGAGAAATATGGCGTTGGTTCCAAGGCTTTGCAGGTTGCTTGAACATTGTTTGAATAAATATTTCAAGTGCCTTTAGTTACGGTCGATTTTACATGTTTGATATATAAGTTACATGCCACGCGTTATCACAATAAACAACAACTAATTTGCAACGTGTTAACGTTTAACGCAACGTTTTAAGCGGACTTCGTCGGGCAATAAATACCGTAGTCGACGACGTCCGCTTAAAGCTGACGAAACGTTGCAAGTAGATTGCTGTTGATTGTAGTGACGCGTGACACAACTTCATAACAATCATGCAGCGTTGCTTCACTGCCCATACGAAATACCACGTTGGTTCCGGTAATGACGGCTGGAACACACTTTGTTTTTGTTAAAACTGGTTCCAATCCGTTTTTCACGCATCCAGTTCACGTGCAAGAACGACTACGTGTGGAGTGACAACAACGACGAGTCATGCAAAACAACATGCAATCATCGACCCGTGTTCCAGTGCAAGCGGCGGAACGCATGGCGCTGGGGCTGGAACCGGTTGAACCTTGCGCATTGTGTTCCGAGTTAGTGTGCGCAAATTCAGCAATTTCCCCTGTTCCTTTCTAAAAAAAGCCAATCAACTCATCGTCTTTTGATATTGGTTCCGTTTTCATATTCAGCTTGCACGGCGCCTGCTGGCCACACATCAGTCATCAGCGTCACACCTTCCAACGCGTTAGTTCTGATGGACTCCAGATACAAACTGGGCTCATGGGTCACCGTCATGTGCACTGCGGACCGAGTGTTCGAAAACAACGTTGACCAACAACAGAAGACAACCACATGCCAACTTAATGGGGGCAACACCAATTGGAATCCCGCCATCGAGTGTATTGAGAGTGAGTGTGCGCGCACATGAACTGCAAAGCTGGATTTTTTTGATCCGATTTGTGGAATTTTTAAGCGTGCGCGAATTCCGACCTCGACATCAAAAACGCAAACCCGATCTTCTTCAACTCCGTCCCACATCTAACCGGCCGTACTGCTCCCTACCAAACCGCCGCCATTTCGTGCAAGGTTGCATTTCATTTTTCTTTCATTTTTGACTGTTTGATGCAAGCTACGATTTGCTTTTTAAGGAAGGCTATCACTTCGATCATTCGTCTGCCGCTAGCAAACAGATCGTTTGTCTTATGAAATCGGACAATACAGTTGGTTGGAGTCCATACAAACCAACGTGTGTCGCAGGTTGGTATTAACACCGGGCGTTAAAATATACCAGCCACCGCCGCATAAATGGGCTGTCTTGATTTCCAGACCATACCACCACATTGCCACCGACTCAACCACCACCTACCACTTCCACACCAACAGAACCGGCTAAAAGTGCCACCACTCCTACCGACTTACCACCATCTAGAGTTACCACCGTGTTACCACATTCGACATCAAACCAGCCTACCGATCGATCACAAAAGAAGGACTCCAATTCACCAACCCTGGTCATTGCGCTCGGCGCTAGCTTTGCTGGTGAGTGTCGACCGACTTGAATGAGCAAAGTCATTTCCCTGCCGAAATACAGCATGTTGTCACACCCTAACGCATGTTTACACGTCATCAACCTTCCAAGGATTTCCAGGTATCGTCCTTCTCTCCCTTCTAGTCGTCGGTGTTGTGGTCGGCGTCCGCTACTATCGACGTTATCAGATTCAAGTCAGCCAAAACCAACGTGTCATGCTGCGGGCCGCCATCTCGGTGAGGGCTGATGGCTTATGGGAGAATTTAAATAATTGACACCTTTTCTGGTTTATGTAAAAGGTTGCTTGGAATCGGAAAAGTTCACATGAAAAAAATGAGACTGAAAGTATAGTCCAGCCACGTGCTCATGAGACGACTGTTTTTTAAGCTTGCTTGGCCAGATTCAAAAATGCTCCCACGGGTTTTCGCAAACAAAAGAAAGAGATTTGAGAGACATGATGACAAGTTCGAGCCGGTTGACCTCAATTTGTTGCGTGCTTACGCGAACAGCAACGTTGTTCAGCACACAAATGTTTTGGGAGTCAAAAGGGAACTTACGCACCGAGGTGAAGAGCGTGTTTTTAAAAAATACATGCATCTCTCTTTCTTTCATTTCCGAAATGCGTGGAATCGGAACATTGGGTGATATTTTCGAAACGGTGTAAAGGTCAGTTGGGTGTAAAGGTCGGTAGAAAGCTCGGTCGACAGCTCAGTGTGGTAGACCTCGGTGTAAACTTGAAACATTCCACGTTAATAACAGGCAATGCTTCGCGTTTACACCGAGCTACGCCGACCGAGCTTTCGACCGAACTTTACACCGACCTTTACGCCCAACTGACCTTTACACCGCTTCGAAAATTCCACCCATTATTGGATCCGTTCAAGTCAACTTCAAAATAAGTCGTCTCATGAGTTCGTGGCTGGACTATATACATCGGCAGCAACAGGCTGCGTGAGCTGTGTACAATACATGCAGTTTTCATACATGCCCTTGGTGTCGAACGGCCTCGGTTGCTGGACGCCGCTCCGCTACACTCTTGGAGATATATTGCTTGTTATATATATCTTGCTAATATATGGAAATATCTTTCTTTCCGATGTTTTCCAGCGCGAGAAAATGCACATCAACCGTCCGCCGGCCAAAGACGGCACAGTCCCGCATGAACAGCTGAAACAAATGGCCGAGAAACCATTCAATGATGAGGTTGCAATGTCCTTGTGTAAAATGTTTAGGAAAAATATTTTACATTTGTTGTTTTATCGACACAGGTTCTATCCAAAGTGCCTGTGCCCCAAGAGCATGCCCTTCCACCCAACCCACCCGTCGTGCAAAACGAATACAAAGGAGAAGCACATGTGCAATTTATGGAGGAGGTTAATCTGGTTTATACATGCTGTGCAGTATGTGTTTTTGGTAATCACTATCAAAAATGACTTTGGCTTGGGCCTTGGCCAAATCAACCTGACTGTGGGATTGTTGTTACGGTAGATTAAATTTTTCAAAGAAAAAATTCAGGAATTTCAAAGATTCGACATCGAAGGTCGCGGTCTGGAGCACTTTCTGACCGAAAAGGGATACGACAGGCGAAGAGATAAGAAGAAAAAGAAGGTTGCATACTTGATTGGGATGTTGTTTTTCGTTGGAAACTTCGGTTTGAAACATCAGCCAGCTGGCACACTGGCTACGTGACGCAGAATAACGTGTGTGTAATGCAAACAATGCATATTTTTGCCAGTGCGGTATTCTGTCCAGTTGGCTTGGCTGTAGTAACACAGCATTTCGACCTGAAATGTTTTGCCCATTCATTTGTCTAACTTCCTTCTTTCCATCTGAAAACTGTTTTTTTCTCCAGCGAAATCTGCCCCCACCAAAACCAACAGCCCCGAAAACCGAACCGACAACGACTGGCAAAACCGAGAACAGCACCGATGCCTCTGAGCAAACGGACAACGTTTCCGAACAAGACGATCAAGACAGTGAGACCGAGGATGAGAAATCGAAATCTGACTCAGTGCGCGACGCCGATAAATCTGAATTCTGATTAATTATGCAATTCAAACAAGAAGTAAAAGACTGTATTGTAATTTATGGGGCTTCAGGACGTAACTATCGATTTTAAAGCTAATTCAATGCCGAAAATTGTTGCTCAACTACGAATACTGGAATTTAAGAAAAGCTTCAGAAATGTTTCACTCCCTATTCAGTTCAATTTTCTCTTTATTGTAATGGCGCGAAGTATTAATATTTAGTTCTAGTGCACGAGAGACGTTCAGGGAGACCAACATTTAGGACAAAATGAGGAAATTATATTGCATGCGAAAAAAATTACTTTGGACCCGAAAAGTATCGAGATCGAACATAAAATGTACTGTGAATTGCATGCCGTGCCCAATAATTACTGACCCAGTGTGATATCAACTGATTTTTTCGTTTGCTTCGTTTGATCATTAGTTGCTGGTTTCTTTCATCAGTAAATAAAAAGCACATCGGTTATGCATCGCTTCTCTCAAAGCGTGGGAGAAACTATGCACAAAATATACGTAAGATTATTTAAGATTATTATATTACGTAATATACGTAATATATACATGAATTCTGCACCAGATAACACTCTATCCGGCGTTTAGATTGAGATTAAACAAATATGATGAGGTAGAATAACACGTTCCATTCATGGAAGTTTAAGCTTATATTCGTGTGGTCAATTCATGTTCTCGACTTTCGTCGTGGACTCACCCCTAAATGGACATGCGTGCGCATTCCTCGCGTGCATTCAGAACTGCTTTGGAGTTGACGACCAAAAAAATTGACGCGACTTGAGTTGACGACTGCTGCTGATGCTCAGCACCGGTAGACCTTTTGAACAGTTCCCATGGTGAGGCTCCCATTGATATGTATATAAGTAGGTACATTAAGTGTCCATCAATAAAATTTGATAAGGACACATGTAGAGCAACATTGTGACCCGGGATTTGGTGGCAGAAAACTATGTATAAAGTCGACAAGTGCACAGGATCCTATACAATAGTTGCAGGAACAACAGTGTATGGGTGTATGTAACACGATTACTTCAAGGTCTTACTTGACCACTTGGATCTATAGAACGTTTCTGGGTCACTTTACAACGAAAATACAGCCTAGCGGTGAAGACACAGTTCTGTTATCATCATATTACAATTACAGCGTGCGCTCTGAAGTGACGGCCAGAAATCGGACATCGAAACGAATGTTTTCGTGTGATGCGACCACAAAACCATTGGAATATTCCGACATCCGTTTTGGACCCCAAATGCCTCATCAAGTAGGGTCGTCGAGAATGTGGCCTGGTTTTGGACTTTGGTCACAAATGTCTGTGCATACGAAAAGAGAATATAATCGAGTTTAGTCGGTCAAGCTATGTAGTTATTGTGTACAGAGCAATATTCTCCTTGCTAAACTTTGAAATTCGTCCTGCATTCCCACTTAAATTTCTTGCCAGTTTGCCGCCATTCTCTATTTCGTGAAGTTGTACTGGACCGCTGAGTTGCCTTACAGCATTGTTTGCCCGTCTTGTCCTCAGGCCTAGGCTGGTGACCAACTATCCTTGCTTCGATCGTTCGTTCAGGGAACGCAAAAATCGTAGCTGACCGAGATGACCGATGTAGACAAGGGCGACACCTTCTACCGCGTGGCACTGTGCTCGATCGGGCTCAGCTGCTTCACGCTCGTACTCCTCGGCATGACCGTACCGCTGTTGATGCACAAAGTGCAAACGTCGCAGTTTGATATTGTCGATAGGATGGATGTTTGGAGGGTGCGTTTGGCGGGGTGGAGGTGGTTGCTGCAAACTCGTAAGCCTAAGCCTGAGTCATCCTTAGACGGAAAATATTTTTCCAGTAGTTTTCTGTGAGGTGTTTTTTGAACTTGGCTTTAGGCGTACAATTGGCTTTATCGGCCGAAAAGTGACTGAAACCTGCACTAGCCAATTAAGCGGCTTTTTCAACATCATTGTTTTATTTTTTTCGCTGCTACCCGCCCCGCCACACTACTTCTGCTGGTGACCCTTTCAAACTGGAATACAGTTTGATCACCAATTATGGCGCTACTGCGCTGCGCATTCTTTCTCGATGCTTTCAGGAGCGTGCCAATCACGCGTGGAAGAACATTCAGGATCTGAAACAGGACGTTCCAACCAACGAGCGAACCAAGAGAGGTCGGAACAAGACAAAAGAGACTTTTCATTTTGCGTCACTTTTTCCAGAATTGTAAAGGTCGGATTATACTTTGACTGCCTGGCAGTAGCAGTCAGAAATCTGTGACTGCCGGTTTGGTCAGCTCATTAAAAGAGCAAGAGCAAAAAAGGGACAGGCAGCGGTCAATGGACACAACGGAACAGGCAATCACTGCAAGCAATCACGGCCTTGCCGGGCACTTCTGCGTGGTAGTGACTTCTCCGGATTTTGACTTCTACTTCCCCTAAGCCAGAAGTATAAATCGACCTTAAAACAATAAATTTTTATAATAAATCTTTTGCTATCTCGCAATTCTCAGGTTATGGTGGCAGCGTGCAGCAGGCGTTCGCATTCAGTCCGTTGGCAGGTCTTCTGGGATCGTGCAATCGTGAGTTTCTTTTCTTTAAGTTGGAATTTTTTGGAACTTCGATTATTATAAATATATATTTATATTTTGAAAGGCGTAACATTCTTCACAAACATTTCCCATTCCCAGAATGCACACGTCTGCAGTGCCCGCCCGGTGGCGCCGGTCTGCCGGGAACGCCGGGACCCGATGGTTGGTGCCTTCCCGCTTTCAGGGAGGGGCAAGCCATAATCACATTCAGGGAGTGGCAAGCCCTAATACATAGCGCAGAACTTTGTCAATATTCTTCCCCTCTTACAAAGGCACGCCCGGCAACCCCGGTCGCAGTGGACCTCCGGGCAACGATGGCTACGACACGTTGCTGGACCCGTTGCCCGAACTGCCCTGCTCGATATGTCCTGGCGGGCCACCGGGACCTCGTGGTGCACAGGTACAGGGTCGACCCTCTCTGTGGTGACCACATTTAAAATTATGATACTAATATCGGTAACTAATATGTGATTGAGAGTGCGAAATACGGCCCCCGGGGGCTGCGGATACATTTCGGATTTGAGTTTTCGGACAAAATAAAGACAGAATTGTGTGCACCATCAGACTTCACCGACTTTGAAGACACTAAAGTGATGTCAGAACAGTGTCCGAAAAAGTGTTAAATAGTACGGAGGTACTCGATCAAATTCGCTATCATTTTCAGGGTGAGCGCGGTCGGACGGGTCCAAATGGTTACCGCGGCAAACAGGGCTACCCGGGAGAGGCGGGCACTGATGGCGGCTCGGGAGAGAAGGGTGACCTCGGTTAGCAGCGGGTTTTGTTTCAGCCAAAAAATAAGCCATTGTGTACTTCCTGCATAACAAGTCCATAAATCGGTCAGGACTTGAAAATGAAAATAAAAAAAATGAAATGAAATGAAAAAAATTCCAAGCCTGGTAGGGTCGCGCGTGGAACAGCGACGTGGTTTACATTACACTTTAACTGATGACAATATTTTACAGGTTTCGACGGTCCCAAGGGTCCACCGGGACCGTTCGGTGATCGCGGGGAAGACATTGTTGCTGGCATGGGCGTCAAGGGACCAAAGGGACCACGCGGGCATCCCGGACCGAAGGGACCACCGGGCTTGCCCGGAAAGTCATCGAATGTGATGGGCACGCCGGGCAGGATTGGCGGACACGGGAATCCCGGCAACGCTGGATTGGTGCGTGATTTAAGGCTTCACTGTATGTAAAACTGCACAGCATGTGCCAAAACAATAGTGATACAAACATAGCCTGAAACTTAGTTAAAGCCAACATTAGGATTGAGCCAACGCTAAGGCATCCAGCCAAAACCCATGTCCAAGCGTTAACGACCAATGGCGGCGACCCTCAACTCGTTCCCGCGAGAACATGTAATTTTGCAGCGCGGCCGCCCGGGAGCCGACGGCGCGTGGGGACCGCCGGGCGAGCCTGGCTTCCCCGCAACCTACTGTCCATCAGACTGCGGTGTGCGTGAGATTGTGCAACCGTCGCGCCACGTGTTCTATCATTTTGGCCGCACCATCCCCGCGTGGGAAGACCAGGGGCAAGACGCGTATGGTGGTGGGCCACCACAGGGACCACCGCCTCAGCAGCAGGGCTACGGCCAGCAGCAGCAGGCGCCCCCGCAGCAACGGTATGGTCAACAACAGGCTTTCCCGCAGCAGGGCTATTCCGAATACGACTTACCATGAAACCGTCGTGATTTTACGTTTATTGAGAGTTTTGTTGTGTGATTTTCTTTTTTTATTCAGCTGTTTACCATTTCCGGTACATGTAGTTGATACCAGACAGTTGTTTCTGCATGCAAGCGAATAAACCCGCAAACAACCCTGCCGCTTTCAAAAAAAACAACAAAAAAAAAACCTCCAAAAAAAAAAAAAAAAACCAAAAAATTAAACCCAATTTTTGTGAACTGAGCAATCTTCTGTTAATAATAATCGTTATATTATTCACTAGTATTGTGCTGAACTGCGTGAAGAACTTGAAAACTCTCCTTAAAATGAAGTTAAATTTATTTGTATTCACAACTTCGTTGTTGTTCGTAAAATGGTCCCAGAGTAAACAGGCCATGCAAGGAAAAATTTGCGGAACTTGCGACACACCGAATAACAGGACATGACATTTCACACATCTGCATGTAAACACAATCTAATTACGGCCGCACAACGGGTGTCATCTTATCGTAAAAGGTCGTCCTTGCATACTTTGTGTGCATCTACTCACGGGTACAGTTTCGCGATAAATGGATTCATCAGTACAGATCATAGTGTAAAATAGCACCCATGAAAATGGAACACTTCCGTCCGATCAGAAAATCTGGGTTGCGCATGTTGCGCCGGACGACAATGTTGCAATCGTGTTCCTTGTTCTCCTATTGTTCTTTTCAAATGAGCGCGCATCAACACTTTTAAGAACATAGACCGGGTTGCGGTACCTGTTTCTGAAACTAAACAGATGCACATTATCCAATTTTAATGCGCAAAATCACATTTGATTCACGTACACACATCAGGATGTCAACAACCCCGTGGTGATAAAACGCATGTCGCTGCGGTTATTATCTTACGGTGGCAATGCGGCAAGTTGGAGCAAAACGGACTCAGTAGTGTGTGTTACTACCCTGCGGTAAAATTTTGCGAACCGCGCGCCTTAACAAAGTTCGGATATTGTCTTTTGGATTTCTTAAGCCCATCGACTCAAAATCTGGCATGGAGCAAAAGCGTGCTGCGAGTCCTAACAAGCACGAGTCGAAGCAGCGGGCCGGCAGATGTAAGTTTCGAGCCTTTCATTAAATTGTGTTCCATTTATGGATGAACAAAGTTCGGTCAAAACGTATTCAACTAGGCTCGATATCAAGCGTAGCGATCGGATCCGACCTGTCAAATGCGGTTATTGCATTTTGAGGGGGAACAAAAAGAATAATTAAGGATGTCGACCAGTTTACCAGGTGCTCCCCAGGCCCAGAACGAATAACATTTATGGTGTGCGGTCAAAATTAGTGGCCTGGTCTTTCCTGTCCTTTATAATCCGAAAATCGCACGGCACGAGTCCAATCCAATCTATACTACTAAAACAGGAAGGCGTATGTATGTCTGTATGTGAGTATGTGAGACTGTGGCCCCCTCCCTCGGAAGGGCGGACGGGTCAATTTTCACGGGTAGCTTTGGGTATGCTAACGGGTCTTCGGGGGGGGGGGGGCACGGCACGGGCGCGGCGCTGTAGCCGGGCCGAAGGCACGGGTCCCGTCTAGTGCTATCCGATAACCAAGTCTGATATCTTTGGTTGAAACATCAGCCGGCCAGCCCTTCGCATGTATTCCAGTGACCGACGCGCACTACGTCGGCCTACTATCGATCGGTCTCAGTCTGTTCGCGGTAGTCAGCTGTGCGGTGTCTGTGCCCATGTTGATTGACAAATTGACTGACATCAAACTGCACCTCAATCACGAAATGGACTTGTTTCGGGTATTATGTTGGGCCGCTTGTAGAATTCTGTGTTCAGAGTGTGTGTTATGTCCGCAAGAGTCAGAATGGCCAGTGAGAAGCAGTGTCAATCATTCATATATGGTCATGTGACATCGATTGTCAACACACAATGGGTCATTATCGCACTCTTTTGATGACGTGAGTTTTGCACCTGCAGCATGCAGGACCAAGGATTATGGGTCATTGACCACACACAGTACTGCTCATTGCAAATCAAATAAAAAAACTATTTATTTTGTTCTCACCGAACGGCAGTTAACCACAATCATGTTCAGCCTAACCCTGAACTCGAAACCCGAACACACGCTGAACAATCGCATCAGTGACAATGATATTAGCATCAAATAAAAAAATTCAAAAATGTTATCAACGCACACAGTCACAATATGCAGGTCTTATAACCAAAATATCTTACAAAAACACACAATATTTTTTTGTTTTCAGTCCGATTCCAATCATCTTTGGGACGAAGTGATGAAACTCGAGGATCAAGAAGCCCGCCGTTATCGAAGGCAGATCTTTGGCGATGCAACTGAAAGCAACCGTTAGTGTCTGTGAATTGTGGGAAATTTTTCGTGAAACTCGTATAAACCGGCGATAGCATAGACTTGGACGAACTACGATGTTGGTTAACCGTGTTATGAACTTGACAATGCTTCAGGAGTCGAATTTCGAGCAAAGTGCAAGCCTTTCTTTCGAAAAGAAAGTCGTTTGTCGCCGAAATCAGAAAATTGTTGATATGAATCTTAAAATTTAAGAACTTATATATTTCAGTGCTTAAAAATTTCAAAAATACAGTCAGCACAAGCCTGATTACTCCAAGAGTGTAGACTGTATGTATAACTTCACAGGCCAGGTGATTCCAGGGTTGGATTAAAAAAAAGTAAAAAAAATTTTGTAAAAAAATTTTTTTTGAAAAAGTTGGCCACTTTTTTATTTTAAAATTTTAAAAGGTAAGTCCACTTTTTTTTATTTTTTTTTTTTACTTTTTTATTAGTCTTTCACTTTTTTTCGTTATTTTCTGACTTTTTTTAAGGTAAAAAGGCATATTTTCATGTGTTTTATTGCCCATGATTCGCAAAAAATTGCCTGCTGTGCTTGTATTTCAGTTTGAAACGGTGTTGTGATAGACTCATACAGTTCCCAGACACCCCAACAACAGCTGCATGTATAATATAGGACACCCCATACCGTATACTGTACAGTTATTGAGCGTGTCGTAAGCTATCCACACACTCCACGTTGCTCGCCTGTTTGCAGTTGTGCGGATTAGCTATATTTGTTGCTTTTGTGACACAAAGTGAGTATGGTGTGAGTCTTTATCTCTCTTCAAATCTATCCTCAAATTCACAAACAGAAGTTTGGTCTTCCCTATGTCATATACACTATGTATACCCACAGTTACCTTCGAATTTCTCAAAGTCATGGCCAAGGGGATTAGATCGCAGGTGATTACGTGGACATGCA
Source organism: Rhynchonema sp. JSB1_4 (assembly GCA_030248065.1). Lineage (NCBI taxonomy): Eukaryota > Metazoa > Nematoda > Chromadorea > Monhysterida > Xyalidae > Rhynchonema > Rhynchonema sp. JSB1_4. The sequence continues at coordinate 24,042 of JASAMV010005841.1, forward strand.
AGTCAGTGAAAAAGTTCTTTTTAGTGTCCCTCAAAACATACCTTACTAACATGATGTCAGAAATTTCATTCTTCAAGAAACCAGTTTTTTGGGGGTCCGGAATAAAAAAAGTGATTTTTAATAAAAAAAGAAATTTTAAAAAGTTTTTTTAAAAAAAGTTTGATAATAATTTTTTTTAAATCCAGCCCTGGGTGATTCCCTTCTTCGGCGCAGGTTTCTTCAATTTCGGCAACAATCGCGGTGGTGCAGCTGTGCGTGCCCAGCCATCCCTTGACCCCGCACCACGTCGTGCCCCGTTACAGCCACCGGCATTCCTGTCACTGGGTGTCGGAGGTGAGCGGGTGAAACATTAGTTTGATATTGCAAATACAGTACCGCCAATGCTATGTACGTACATAGACCTGTGTATGCCGGTGACCTGCCGGTCGCCTCATGCGAGATTTGCGCGCGTTAAGTACCAGACCGGCAGCAACCCAGTGACCGGAGCTGGCCTCATGCGAAAATCAGCAAATCGATCGATATTTGCGCGCGCGTGTGTGCTTTTGTGTGCGCTGGTGCAGTTTTGGCTGGTTGTGTGCATCGAAATAAAATGAATAGCTTGTTATCAGCCATATATTGTTGGATTCATGTGTTCAGATGAGCATGGACAAAATATTGGAAGACATACTGCTTTTTCACCCGCAAACAGAGTGTGCAAATATTATCAGAAGCACAAATGCAAGCATTATGATACATACATAACCCACAAACACGTTTTACAACATAACACGCAGCATCAGACAGGAAAGTCAGATCATCATCAAATTTTGACAAAATTAGCGTACCACAAAAGAATGATGACCCAAAAATGCTGTGATGACCCAAGACGCAGATTTCGAGTACAACATCAGGTTCGCTCCGCACATTTATGTTTGGGGGTCGCGTGGCCATGTGGTGCCTTCGCACTGACGGTGACCTGATCCACCGTCTGCGAGGGCAACCGAAAACACTGTGCGTAAATCACGTCACATCACGTCGCTGTCTCATGCTGACTTGGTGCACTCGCACTGACGATAACCTGGTTCACCACTGACATTTGTTTGCAATAGCATAGGTTGAATCGGATTATTGTAAATTGCAGTATAATTCATATTTGGTACCTTATTTATCGACGAATTTCTACTTCTTCAGCGAAGTGTTCAAGAAGTTCGCTGGTACGGATCTCGCTGCAGGGCTGGTGTGGATTGAAAATGTTGCGAAATTCTTCTTTCCCAGTGAAACAGAACAAGAACAGAAACTCGCATGGTCGAAATGTGGCATTCAAATCGATGATCAATCCCAAAAGATCCGCAAACGCATTTGCTGGGCGGAAAGGGTCAATACAATCAACAAGACCGTGAATACAAGGTGCATTTGGTGCAAAAATTGCGATTGGTGAGCACCCCGTCAAAAGCGAACAAAAAGCGGCCGCGTATTCAACACGAGAGCCCATGTGGCATCACAAGTGGACAACCGGCAACGGACTTGAATGACATTGATGAATTGGAACAGTACATGTCATTGGCTGCCTCCAGCAGCCCACATCGCCCTGACACCGTCTTGTCCTTTCTGAATGATGAATAAGGATATCGGGTCACATCAAATGTTGATGTTTCACATTCATTTGATTCCAAAGTTTACCTGTCATAATTGATGATACACACATGATTCACAGTTTCATTCCGTCCGTACATGCGTCGTGAAATTTTTCGGTCACGTGATTTCAAAGTTTACATACGCTTTTAATGCTTCCTTTTCGGTGTACATACATGACGTGTCTTTTTCTCTTTATCTTTGTAATTTAGCTCAACCAGTGTTCTGTGGACAAAGTCTCTTTATTATGCGCAATGCTTTCATCGTTTATTGACAGTTGATTTCTGTATTTTCCTTTCGATAAAGCAAGATACCGAGCGCTGTGAACACAACAAAATGATCTTCGTGAATGAGGCTGGGTCAGACCGGTTACAAACATTAACAGAAAACACATGGGATCATCAATGCAAGTACCAACTTTATCAAAAAGACAGCTTTTTATTTTAATTCGATGCACAAAACCAGCCAAAACTGCACCAGCGCACACAAAAGCACACACGCGCGCGCAAATATCGATCGATTTTCTGATTTTCGCATGAGGCCAGCTCCGGTCACTGGGTTGCTGCTGGTCTGGTACTTAACGCGCGCAACACTCGCATTAGGCGACCGGCGCTCTGGCCTCATGCGAAAATGTCAATGTACGTACATAGCATTGGCGGTACTGTACTGCCCTCCCTCCCGAAATGAGCCTCTGATATGGCTTTAAAAATCTGAAACGTTCCGATTTGGGTCAATGAAAAGTTTTGTTCGAATAATCGGGCAAACAATCTCCTATCTGGGGTTTATTTGGAAAAGTTCCGAAACAACCCCTGAGAGATAATTTGGAATAATTCGCTTGATTAAAAACCTCGAAACAGAAACAAAACGCAAATTAGCGAAGTAGCGTCATTCTCCGGCGGTACCAAGTGCTGAAACAACTCTCCCACAACATGTTGTGCAGGCATCAACCCGTTGTTCGGTCAGACCCCGCAGCCGGGCAACCCAGGGGTCAGCTCACGTCGGGCGCCGCAATTCGTAAACAATCAGGGACGGCAAGAGGGTGGGGGACTCAGGGACCCGATCAATCGAAACATCGGCAATCGACGTGTGGTTAGTGCGCGCGCACTTGACTGAGCCTGATTTTCAGGTTCAATGCGTCACATTTTTTTGATTTGAATTTTTATTAACTATAAAGTTAGTAAATTATGCGGCGGCAAACTGGGCGGCGCAGCGGTTCGTTGACTACAACAGACATCTTGCTGGCGCTTGCACGAAACACAGGCAGCTGCGTTGACTACATTAGTATATGCAGCCCACGTAAAACGTTCCAGAGTCGCAACTACGGGGGCGGCGGTGGGGGTGGCGCTGTCTTTGGTGGTGGAGGCATTGATACCTCGCCGACCCGACCCGAAGATCTGTACGGACCGGCGCCGGGCCCGTTACTGGCCCCGTCATACGGACCCGGCCCGTCGGGACCGAGCCCGTCAGTGGCGCCATACACGCTTGCGGTACGTTTCAAACGATTCGTGTTTTTGGGTTAGATATTACCCGCTTGATCTTGTGAACTGACATTCGCTCATTGCTATCGCGTACCCGGCCAATATGTCATGTGACAGTGACATTGTTCACGATGTGCGCCACTTTTGCAATACCGGCTTAAGCGAAATGAATGGCATCAGTGTTTTTCGAAATGGATATCCTGTGACATTTTACCCACCCGAATAGATCATCACAACAGGTTCTATCAGTTCAATTTTGTTATCAACCATTATAAATTTAGCCAACGCGCGGCTACCCACAACCGCAACCCACCACTGTGGGATATCAGCCTGCGACCAGTGGTTATGTGCCACCTCAGCTGCCAGCGGGAAACTCTGCCTGCCCGCCAGGGCCACCAGGTGAGCAAAAAACTACATAATAAACCTTTTTTTATTATTTTAAATCTTTCCGGTTTCTTCCTTCTCAGAAACACGCTCAACGTTGAACTTTTCAATAGGGAATGAATCAAAATATGTGCATCGGGTTTGCAGGTGTCCCCGGTGAGCCCGGCACGGACGGATACCCGGGTACCCCTGGATCCCGGGGTGACCAGGGTCGAGACTTCCATCTTGGCTATGAGGCAGAGCCGGATACGGGATGTCATATTTGCCCTGATGGACCCCCAGGCACCCCCGGACAGCCGGGTCCCATTGGCATACAGGGTGATCCGGGCTACAAGGGGGCGCCGGGCAATCCGGGCACGCCGGGCGACCCCATCGGTGGGGGAGGATATGGAGGAGCGGGTACGTTGAAGGGAAGACACTAATTAATTTATTCTACACCCAATGAGACGCTTGCTGGAAGCTGGGTAAAGCCACGCATCTGGGGTAAGAAAGCTCGCGCACAATTGTTGCAGGTGATCGAAAACCAGAAGAAGTGCACGTTATGTGTGAAGAAGTAGAGATTATGTCTGAGGAAGTACACATTGTGTGTGAAGTGAAGATGTGCACATTTTATCGGGAAAAAGACGCATATTCAGAGGTTTCACATGCACGTTGCGTGTGAGCCTCTTTCACACAAATCATTTGAAAAACATAAGCACGCATTATTGCTTTGAGGCATTTTATTAATCTTTTATGATCATGTTTGCAGCAGCGACACCTCCAACGGGACCTCCAGGTCCAACGGGCGCTCCGGGTCGGGACGGCAACCCCGGCTATCCCGGTCCGCCCGGCCGCAATGCTGTGGGTGGATACGGACCAAAAGGTTAGTTTTGAACCTTATTTCTCTGAATCTTTTTTGGGCTAATGCTACAGTGGTCAACTCAAGTGGTCAGATCACTTCGTCAACAAAGAGTGAGTGCGAGAAATAATACATGACATCCGGGGTGGTGGCTTGACCACTTGAGCTGACCAGTGCAATGCAAGCCGGTTTTTCAGTGCCCATTTATGGATTTTTGCGGCGAACAATAATTTCTACGGCCAACCCACACAGCGTCCGGTCATGCGTGACATGAATTGGAGCTCACCTGTCACGTGACTGTCTCGATCCGAAACATGTCTGAATACCTACGTAAATATGTGTAAAGACCAACACACATTCGACAGATACGATCCCACATATCTAACGATCAAGTTTTACACGATTCATCGTGTTGCAGGCAAGAAGGGCTACGTGGGACCACCCGGCCCGCCAGGTCCGCCCGGCGACAACGGGTACACCTCGTATGAATCGCAAGCCGGACGGCCCGGACCTCCAGGGCTGCCAGGAAAACGAGGTATGAAGTTATTGGGACTTGAGGGCGGCAGTGCATCCTGTGCCTTCAAAGCACGCCCGCATATACAGTATATGAGCAGGTATGAAGTTCATCTTTGTGTAGGCGAATAAGTATTTGATGAAAACAGCAGTATTTGAGACCTTGGCCAAGTGCGGTAACTGGTTTGTATCCGAATATGATACAGTATAATTCCTCGAAGTCAAATGGGACAGAGACAAAATGCGATCGGATTCCAGGTTTCATCATCAAGTCACAATATCATTAAACACCTTGAGAATTTTATCGCAAAATACCAAAGTCCCAAAACATTTATAGGTGATCCCGGTTATCAAGGTCCGCGCGGCATCGCTGGTGAGCCAGGAAGCCCGGGACCGGATGCTGGGTGGGTTTGTGTCAGTTTGTGCTTTTGTTGCCGTAACCTGACTGGGCACGCACGTATATGTGGCTGCAGTCCAGTTCCTGGGAAGGCGTTTACCACAAATCTTGTGCGAAAGAAGCTAAAGCCGCACAACATGTGTGACTGACTGAAAAGCACACATTGTGTGCACTTTTCCCAAATGTGCGCTTTATCACACCAAATTTGTGGTTTTTGTGCACACATGTTCTGTGCGAGCATCTTCAACACAAATTGTGTGGTTTTTAAGTGGCATTCCTTCCCATTGAACATCTGTGTAAATAAATCCCTGTGTCTGTAATCCCACTGTAATCCCAAATACTGTCACCGTAATCACACTTACCGTAACCCGACCAGCAATGTTTCCAGTTACTGTCGTTGCCCGAAACGCAGCGGTCAACCGATGGAGCCGACGTACGCGATTGACACGGCACCAACCAACACACTTTATGGAAATAATGTGATTGGGGGTGGACTGAGACAACAAACCAGTCAAAGGAGCGCATTGGGACCACATGGATTCTTTGGGCTGTACGCTAATAGCCGACGCACTAAGTAGGGCCATTGCATGGATAACAAGGCCCATAATAAATTTTACCTGAACCTTGTTTTGTTGTGAAAGTTTGCAACAGCGTAATGCGCAACTTCACAAGATGTGACCTCTACTGCGTATTTGCATTTTTTTTTGTTTCTTGATTGTAATCCATGCATATGCTACTGTTATTTTCGACTGTGATGAGGTGCCCTATTCCCAAAGTTGCAATGTTCTAATCAATGCAATCAATGTGAACGTTAGGGTGTGCTTAGGTTAAATCCGAGAACCGGAATCCGGAAATATTTCAGGATTCCGGATCACCTTTCAATATAAAATCTTGCGGACTCCGAAAAATGTTTGTATTTTCGCATTTAAATTATTTCGTGTTTCGTATGCCGGAATATACATAAGTTTGCCTAATGCGCAGGTAATTGGAGACAATGTCCCACGATTTAATAAAACCATTAGTTTTGTTATTTTATCATGGACAAGAAAAATATAAGCACAATCAAAAAAATTATTGCTTTGTTTCGAGAGGTTTTTTTGAATTTCAAAACGTGCGCGAGAAATGAACTTGATGGGGAATACTGAAAAATGGAAGGTGTAACTTGCGCTTGGGTGGGAGTACAATACATAAATAAATTATTACTTACAAATCTATCAACAAATGGCACCTAAAAATCATAATAATTGTCGGTAAAAGGAACAAAAATTTTTTGATGACTGCTGAAGCATATCCAACCGAAAATTCATCAAACAGACCCCTGGAAGCTTTAATGCTAACTAAGACTTTAGGAACATCACAGCCACGCCGTCATAGTAATCCAGACCGAATTGACCGTATTTCATGGCAAACACTTGACGCGATAAATCAGGACCATAAAGTTTGGTGATCAAATCGACCAGTTGCTTGGAAAGTTTCATCCATCTGGAATACAAGCAAACTTCTTTCAACTTTGTATTACCTAAAAAGAATAATCTGAAGTTTAACTATTTTAGGGATGTGAAACTTGAAACACTCGACCATTCGGTTGAAAAAAATTATTTCAAAATTCAAAAGTACACCGTTTGGCCACCAGCGGGACTCGAACCTGCCAACTGTCAACTGCTACTGAACTAGCACCACTGAGCCAACCAACCTGTCAATGTCACCTTCGATCTGCGAATAAGTTAACACCAACTCAGCCAGACTCAGAGCGTATTCTTCAGAACGGTTGCCTAAAATGTTGTAACAGTGTCATCAATTGAGCGATGTTTCACAAAGCTGCACAGGAGAGCCTCGTATACATCGACCTTGAAAATGCGGCTTGAAAAAAAGTTGAAATGGCGGCCATGAAAATGCTCTGTAATAAGTCCTACTTACTAATATTATTGAAAAAATTGGCAATGCAAAAGGTATTGAAAACAGGCCAAAAAAGTAGGTACATGTACCTGCCACGTTGTACTTGAGCTTGGAGAGGGCTACTCATTGTGGCACATGCGGCCCAGTCATACTCACCATAATATCGTTCATTGGTGTTGAGCACTTTCTGCTGTATCGTCACCGAATACAAGGGATTGATATTGGTCAGTGACATTGCCGTCGACTTGCGCAACTCGTGAAGACGCTTATTGTCCGTGTAGAATACCTGTAGAGATAAATTTCAAGAAATATTGAAATAGAGTTTAATATAGCTGATTGTCTGGTTGGATGACCGTTTAAACTCGGTGATCGAATCGGATCTGGCTTTCTCACGCCATCGGAGTTGAAAATAAACACAACATTTCGTTCGAGAAGTCAGTAAACGACATTCACATTGGCTTGTCCAGTGTCTGAACATCTTGAAATACAGCAACAATCAAGCAGTCTGTGCCAATGAAAAGTTTGTATGTAAGTGCGGATCAAAGCCTATCCCAAAGCCACACATACACCATTTTAGGAGAGCTCGACCTTTTTTTGTAAGTTTCACGCTTATCTATACCACTAAAACAGGAAGACGTACAGTATGTGTATGTGTGTATGTATGTATGTGTGTGGCCCCCTGCCTCGGAAGGGCGGACGGGTCAATTTTCACGGGTAGCTTTGGGTATGCTAACGGGTCTTCGGGGGGGGGGGGGGGGGCCCGGCACGGGCGCGGCGCTGTAGCCGGGCCGTAGGGACGGGCCCCAACTAGTAGTTCACAACTGTACGAAACCTACAATTTTTTAGTGAGTATGCAGGTACTACTACCTGGTGACACACGCTTAAACCTTTTGACCGGAGTTTTCGTTTCAGGGAAACAGACCCCAATTTTTAAACAACCTTATGCTTTTATCATCTTTTTTCCTCACCATTTCTAGTCCTTCCAACGATCGTCTAATCTGCTGCAGCGCCCCGCCCTCTTCAGGCTCATTTTTGGCGCGTTCGATCAAATTCGGCAGCAGTTTTTCGTAGACATCAATTTGACGATCGAGTTTCTCTTGCGAGAAGGATTGAACCTGAAAAATCAGGCACAGGTAGCTCTTGATAGCGCTTGAGGTCTTGGTTCAAGTCAAGCTAACATTGATCAACGATTTTATTGCGAACAAATTCATGTATGTATAAATATTGTACAGGTATTTGAATTTGTATAAACATGTATGTGAACGTGGTCCGGAAAACCAATGGATCCGACGTGACCAACAACGGTATTGAGCCTTGGGGAACAGGGTATCGGACCGATCTCCAGACATCGACCCATGTCTTACAGTAACTCTTGAATTATTTTAAGAAAAAGCGATCGAAAACACTAAAACAACACCATTTCATAACAAAGAGCTGACTGCATGCTCCTATGTACAGTATTGTATGTATAGTCACGCTACGCCAACACGAGCCCGATTTCGAAGCTGGCAGGATGGTGAAACATTCAGTCGTGGCTGCTGATCTGGCAAATGTGACACGTTGAAGAATGCAACATGGGGGCATGAGGACTTTCTCTTTCTTTTCGTTTTGCAAGCGCAATAAAGGCAGTCTACGGCAGGTTGTCACTCAGCCCCCGAATACCGTAACCCACCGGAAGCGAGATCGTTGCGAGACCCACGCTGATCGCTGCTTATCGACACGTGTATTAGCGGCAGTAAGCTGGAAATTGTCATCGTGCGCGCCAATCACCAAAAGATCGAAATGTTGGTTGGTGTTGGCGCTAACACGCAAAACATAGATAAAATACAAAATGGTCTCACCACGATCCTTGCAGATCAAAATTACGGTAGGTTACGGTATTCGGGGGCTGAGTGACAACCTCCCGTAGACTGCCTTTACCTACGAAATCGGGCTCGTGTTTGCGTGGTTTGCCTTTACCTGTCCACAACATCTGCACGTGGCCGTGCCACTCTCTCGGTCCACAACAGCAGGTCCGTTTTCGGGACATTTCTTGCAATTCGATATGCACGATTGGCACTTTAGCGCGAACATTTCCGCCTCGATGTCTACGTAGTGTTGGTCACTGAAAAATAATCGTTTCGTGGAACTTATAGCACTCCATTTTCGAACAAACAAGGAAGTCGGGCCTGACCGGTTCATGCACATGCCTGGATGGATTTGGCAGATCAGGCGACGGCTCAGGCAAAGACCTGTATTGAGCCCATCTAAGCCTAGGCCTAAGGCCCAGCCTATTCTTCAGATTAAACACGAATTGACCCTAACACCATAGGTTGAGCGAAAAAAGAACGTCCCGACCTATGCCACTGAGCGAAAAAAGAACGTCCCGACCTATGCCACACTATACATATGTACATATAGTACATACCTGCACGCACAACACGTGCACGTGAACTCATACTGGTACGCGAGTCGTTGCTGTCTGGCAGCACGTAGGTCCGAGCCGAATCGGGGACCATACGAAAACGTCAACTCTTCGCCCGCCAATAGCTCGCGAGTCACTCTGATCTGCAACAGATGATTTACAGAGTTAAAAATAGTTAAACAGTTTCGTATCTTTGGAACCAAGTAATGTGCCAAGGCCATTTTCCTAAATGTAGCCTAAATGGCGTAAAGTGGGAGAATGTCGGGTGGCAAAAGTCCATCAATATTTCGGTCCCATGAGCTTGCACGTACACCTGCTCCCTCATTTAACCACATGCTTGCATGCGCCACAACTACATACATACAGTATTTACAGTATATACAGTACTTGTACAGTATGTATATAAACTTGCCAAATAAGCCCCCAGCGGGGGCCAATTTGGGGGAAGCTTAGTTGAACTTCTCTGGGCCTGACTTTTTCAAACATGAGGATTTGATTAATGAAATGCGTTGAATACTGTGGCCTGAATGGGAACTTGAAGTTCTGATTTTCACGCATAATTTTGCATTCCTAATCAATCGAACAGCACAAAAATAAAAAAATTGGAAACGGTGCCTATGGTGTGTGTTCTCATGAACAGAGAACAGGTTTTTTTGGATGGACAGAAAGAAAGTATATTCGTTGAGTTGTCGTGCTACATGTTTAGTTCTGGCCCTGAAGCGATCATGCTACAGGTGAGATTATTGACACAATCTAGATACATAGATGCACGCACCCTGAACCCTGAAGATCACCTTGACGAATGCCCCATACCCACTACACTCAATGTGTTGCTAGACCGTCGTATATACCGTATTGGTTTATCCCGGTTGCTGCTGCTTTGGATCGGGATATGCCTGACCTTATTTTCCAGATACTAATCCCTCCAACCCACATCAAGCATATTCTTTCAGTGTGACCACGTTTTCTATGTGGTTGCCGTGTTCGTGTGTTCATTCATGCATCCTGCTCTATGCCCGCTGCCGTTCCGTCTTCATGAGTACTTCTGCCAGAAGGACGATAAACTGGCCAAGAAACTAGCGGACGCCGAACGCTTCGTCAGCGATATGTCACAGAATCTGTGGTTGAAAGGTATGCACGGGGTTGGGGTGATTTCAAAATTTGAACTACATACATGCCCTCCACTGCAATATCATGAGTTGCATTGCGGTCTTGTGGACACCGCTGTACTGTAGTCACATCAAAAGAAATTTGGGGATTTCTAATGTTTCACTCAATCTACAAAGTTGTTCTGGGGGCATTATTTGGGATTTATGGCGGTGCACCGCTGACGCCTTTTGTCATTGACAAAACCCAGGGCGCCATTGTAATCAGGCATTATGAGCCAAAACTGAAACCACAGATCTTAAAACGCAATTTGTGCTCACAAAGCTGAACCGCAATGCAATACACGAGACCGTCCGTTCCGATTTGTTCCCACCGACAGTCGATGCACCGGGTAATCATCATAACCAGATGGCCACATAACCCCCATAAACACCAAATTAACCCTTTTTCGCTATAAGGGTTGCATATTGGTCGCGCAATGACTACAGTACATCAGTACTGCAATGACTACAGTATATCTATAGGTTCGAATCCTCCAAAACTTTTCCTCAATGGTAGAGCACATCTCGCCGCAGATTATCAGCGTGCTACAGTATATTTACATATGGAACGCAGGTCATTGGCAGCAAGATGCTTTCTCATTCAGTAGTTATTTTGGACGGATTCTTCGATTTCATTGTGCAACTGGTGAATAGCTTACGGTTTCAGGTGCCGGTTTACAACCGAACCTCAGCTACACCATCCAGCAGACCGTACGAAGTACGGACATGTTCCAAATCATCACCAGCGACCCGCAATTGTACACGGCGTGCACGGATCACAACAAAATGTGCCATCACGTGACCAAAAACTGTGACCGTGCCACTGAACGGTGCACCAAATGGCAGGTAGGCAGTGTCCATTAACATTCATCATGCAGTGAGTATAGTAAATTTCTGGATTCTCTGCCGCACAGTAAAATACGCCCCATAGTTAATGTCAAATCTTCTGGTTCAGAACTTGACATTAACTATGGGGCGTATTTTACTGTGCGGCAGCGAATATAGAAATCTACAATACCAGCAAAAATGACTCCAACTAGCCGGAGCCTAGGCCTAAACTTCTGTGGTTGACGACTGGCTGCGACGAAACTTATCGATTCTGAGTATCAGGCACAAGCAGGAGGTGCTAAATGATTTTTTCACATCAACGACAATACAATTAGCATTAGAAGCTATACGTAGCACAGAGCGACAACTACATAAATGACAAACTTGACATGTACGCACAGGGTGAAGTATCGAATTTGATGCAACGTCGATCGATTCAGACCCTGATTGATGCCATGGAGTCGATTGGACACAAACCAAAGGGAATTGTGATCAACGGGGATCTGACCGCGTACGGACATCGGCGGGAATTCGAGGCGTAAGCGCATTATTGTTATCTTATGATGTATACAGTTAATAATAATGCATAAAGCAGTCACTGAAGCAGGACCAAACGGACTCCCAGAAGCCAAAGTTGAGTTACGTTAAGGTTAACCGCGATATCCCGACCCGACCATAACACTCGGCCGCTCAAACAAAATTTCGATCCAAAACGAGCCCAATTACAGCTACTGTACATTCTGGAGCAGTCAAATTAACGGCGTGCCCGTCTATCCGGGTCTGGGCAACCACGATTACCAGAACAACGTCAATGACTGCTCGTTTGTGCCCGCCTGGCCGTTTAAGGTCGACAATCATTGCGCTGAAAGAATGATGTTCTACATGGTGTGTGCCTTTTCCCCCTGCTTTTATGCTTAGCCAGCCTGAATTAGATTTATGTTGATTGGCATAGAGAAGATAAACGCCTGAGAGCAATGGTAATAAACGTTTGAAGTGCGCGATGTTCTCTCTCTCTTCACAACAATGTTCTTGACGCAAAACCTCTGCCTAAATCTGAACGTCATAAAAAATGCCAACACTGGACAAAAGCCAAGTAGTATCTTTCCTGTCCCAGCTCACTTTTGCGTCGAAGCAAAAGAACGCTCATGTCGAGGCCGCAGCGGTCAACGGCAGGCAAACAGTTACCGGTATACCTATTGTCAGATGATTTGATTTGATTGGGTTTGATGGTTTGTTTGGGGGTACCTTGCGTGCATGGAACTGTGTGTTGCCGCAGATCAAAATGAAGGTGCTGTACTGTACTACCACTGCGTAGACCACACTAAAATTACAGGCAGCCTATCTTATTCCTGGGACCAGTGTGTTGGTGAAACCTGCGTGCATTTCGTGCAATTGCAGAACTTCCCGGCTTACCACGCCGATATCGAGTCAGGAGGCACAACAAGTACTTACGTATCGGAGAAAGTTCGATGAAGTCCCCCTGGGGGTTGTGTGGGTCATATTTGTTATTTCGAAATCAAAAAAATTATATCCCAAACTTTCAAATAATCCCACAGTCTTCATTGGGATCAAGTTTCCAGAATGCAAGAAGCGTTTCATATTGAAACTGTAAATGTATGCTTTCGTCCTCCTATGCATTAACCATTCTTATCATGGGCACACGACCGTTTACGTACAAATTATCGCGATTATTTGGGCACGGTCATGTTGTAAAATATACACGAATATACTGAACAAAACACTCAAATACGTGCAACTTTTATGGTGAAAATTTGAAGAAAATTTTTAACAAAACCAATCCCCAGGAGGCCTGTTCGGCAAGCTTGCCAAATAAGCTCCCAGTGGGGGTAATCGAATTTCTCCGATACCGTAATCGGGGCTCACAATACAAGTTGTTTAACTGTTCCGCCAGCGGGCATTAAAATATAACAAAATTTTAAAGAAACCACCTGGCACATTCGTGACTCGTACTACTGGCTGCAGCAGGACCTTATGAACACCAGCTACTCGATTGTGATTAATATGCACGATTGGTGGTTTCATCAAGATTTCAAGGATCGATTCTGCGATATGATTAGGGACCAGGTTTCAGGTATAGTAAAAACAACACTTCTGTTAAATGGGAAATCAATTTAAGGTGTGTAGCAAGCTAAAGGCATGAACCATCCGACGCCTAGCGATATTTCAGGTGCAAGAATTCTGGCCATTTTCGTGGGACATCGTCACGATTGGCTGGCGGGTGGCATTGGAGAAAACTGTCCCGGCATAAAGCTGTATCACAGGTTGGGCTATAGGAGCTACATGTATGTACTTAGTGAGCGTTCATGGCCTAAACCTTAACAGTTATTTGTCACACCGAATTCAATATGCTCAACGTATGAGCTCATGAGTGTTGCTGTGTTACCGCAACACAAAGCTACACTGAGCATGGGCTTCTTGTTAGGACCTGCTGACTCAACAGCTCCGCGGTCAGCAGGCTGTCAAGCAGATGACCCATTTTTATAGAACATAAATTTCTTTCTCAACAAAACTTTGACGTCGCTATTGCATTCATAGTGGCGCCGTTCCGTCGAACACCTATCTGATGGCGCAGTTTCGGTACAAGGGCGGCTGGCGCTGGAAAGCCAAACTGCACCGTGTCTATGTGCTGCACGTGCGCGCGTGGTACACGCACAACCAAACGGATCAGTATGATCGCAGCCAGCTGCCGCCCGTTCAAGTGAAAACGGTCGTTGATCAAATACTGGATGTGTCATGAACACACATTTATAGGTCTGGGTCAATTTGGTGAGATTCATGCGTCGAACATGTCACCCTATTTGACAGTCTTTATGTGGGACAATGAAATGATTCACAGGGGATTGTCGTATCCTGGACAACTGGATTCGAACCTCGCACCGAGTGGGGTTCAGGTTCTGAGACGGACAAGCGCATGATTCCAAGGACAAGTCTAAACACTGCTGGCTTATTTTGCATGCATATAGGCGCAGCACTTGAGAGTGTAGGTTGTGGATCGCGTGCACGTACTTGCAGCCAACCACACCAACATTTTTTGAAAACCGCAAAGATGGGCTTATCTTCATATCATCAACGCTCGTTATCAAGCAGTTCCAACGCCATGACTGCGTACAGTATGCAGTAGATGTTTCACGCGCTAATGCAGGGCTGCTTGAGTAGACGACCAGAGGCGACGATTTGCGTTGGCGACAAAAATCAACTAGCCCAAAGATGCCATCAGAAAATTATCCACACCCGCCCCCATCCCCCACCTCCACAACTTTTCCATCGTACACAGCACACACGTTCGGCACACAGCTGTGGTTGATTAGTGAATGAGTGGGAAAGAAACCGCGCGCCACTGAATCGCCGTCTGCTGAAACAGGCAAATAGTTTTTGAATCTTAGTACAATGATGTATACCGAAGCGGAGAATACCCCCGAACAAGCCCCCTGCCTCGAATAAGTCTCCAGTGGGTGAGGAGAGCTTTTCCGAATAAGCCCCCTTCCAGTGACCGTTTTCAGCGATATTTCAAATGTTTATACATGGTGGGGCTTACTTGGGAAATTATTTTCTTCTGAAACCTAAATCCGATGTGTGTCCCCAAATAAGGCAGTAGGGGACTTTTTGTCAATTTGTCATTCTCCGGTAGTAAAAGCAAATTGGGTACGAAATCGTTACTCGGCATGAGGTATGTGTGTACCAGCGGTCAGCCTTGTGGAGGGGCTTGCCTTGCCATAACAGCAGAGCAGGCGAGTGTTTTGCCGAATTGTGACCAAGCAGTGGATAAAAACGACGTTCCAGGAATGGACGAAGCACTGGATAAACATGAGATTTTGCCGGTACCCATCAAATTCAGGTTTTGGGCCCAGGTTCACTGTTTAACGGTACACCCTGCACTCACCCATACACTTATCCAACGCTCGAGCAAATGTTTCATTGACGTCCCTGCGCCATAAAGGCAATATCGAATGCACATTGCCGTAGGCCGCAGCGAGCAGGCGATTGAACAGACGGTGAAGTAGTGTGAGTTTGCGTGCGTGGTCGAAGTCAGCTGCAAAATTGGTGAAAAACCTTTTCGGGTCACGTGGTCGGCCATCTGGTGCTTTCGCACTGACGATGACCTGGTGCACTGATCACCAGGCTGAAACGGGCAGCCAAAAATAAATAATGCTACACAATATTATAAAGCGGCGGCAACAAACATGGCGATCATGATCGCAATCAGATTTGAATCAGTCGCTTTTTTGTACTTTTTATTTACTTGATCACGCCATTCATGTCGATAACTTCGGCCGTTGTGGAAGTTATCGATTTTCGAGTGGTGGTATCAATTTCCACGTTGAACAAAACTAGTTGCAAAATATGTGTTCAATTCAAATAAAATGTCACAGCAAATCCGATATCCGATCACAGCCAGCTTGATATATGCCGCCAAAAATGGCACCACTGTCACGCCAAAACCATTCCGAAGTCCGCGCGTCTCGAAAGACTCAAACAATTGTGAAACTGAATAAAAATCAGTTCAAAGTATCGATAGACCAACCAGGCCAATCTTCGTGCTCCATGAATGCCGGTGCGATGACCCGCGCCACGTAGTCGCGTCTGACCTCGATGCTTTTGTCCTTATTCGATGATCCCACCAGATTCAGTAATGTTTCAAATGTGCTGCCATAGGTGGCATTTTGGTCGAGACCGAATTTGGCATCAAAATCGAATGTACTCGGGTCGACTGATGTAGAACGGTGATCTATGGTTTGATTTGTGTCGCTGTTGTTCTTGGCGTTGTTTTCGTATTTGAGCAGCGTGCTTGGCCCAGCGCGGTAGAACGCGCGACGGATTAACTGGAATAAATTATAAATTATAAATTTCAGGTCCAGATATAGTTTTTTGAGACAACGTTCCAGCTTTCGGCCAAGAGGGGGCAAAGGGAAATCCCAAAACTCCCTGACATTCCCTGATTATCAATGAACCGGCTGGAATCCTCGTGTTGGCCACCAGATGGCGACCCTGAAAGACGAGACACGTGGAAATTTGGAATTTTGCAAAATGTATAATTATGCGATAAAGGGGCTTTTCACGGCGCATAAAATTTTACACCATGCCCCACTCGGTCCCGGGTCCTTGGAATCTGACCCGGATATTCAGGTTTGATCAGATTTCGTGTTAGGCCCACGCAAATTTTCCTGGTCTCTACAACTGCGCTTCTGTACCGTTCCACACCGCCCAAAATTGTGGCAAAACATCTTACTTTCTCATCAGAATAAGCCATTTTGACGAGGGACGACAGGTTACTGATCGTTTTATGTTCACCACCGGCCAGAGACTGTTCGCGACCGGAAGTGATCAGAGGACCACCATTCCTCTCGTCGGCTGTCAGTGACTTCTCGGCATTTTCCAATCTGAAATGTTGAGCGAAATATGAATAAATGTCACCAAAGAGCTAATATTGCCCTTATTGACGTGTATTAGGATGACAAAACGAAATACAGAGCCATTGGGACCTGTTTGGAAAAGCACGAAAGGTTTGTTACCGGACTGAGCTCTCGAAAGCGCTTCTTTTTGGGCCACGTTTCAAAAAACCCTCTCACAAGTATGTAGTTTTCACTAGTAACGACTCTTCGAACGCAGAATTTCCCCTGTTTTCAAAAATAGTTCCCGTGAGGGGAGTCGATGTGGAAAATTTCGACGACAGTAGTCAGACCAGAATATTAGAAGGGCGATTGTACCCGAAGGTTCAGGCAGGAAAAATATAGGAAAAAAACAAATAATTTTTCACCAAAACCTTGTCGATAATTTGGCCTTCAGATTTGCATCCGTTGGTCTCGACCTCAGTGCCCTCTCAATGTCATTGATCGCGTCCTGATATTGACGTGTCTCAAACAGCACCGCTGATCGATTGCCGAATGCCAGCACCTGTTTATATACGAAGCCAGTGAAACATCACCATGATTGACAGAATCGGGTCATTCTCTGGCTTGCTCATGGAACTGTTTGCAATGTGACGTGCACGACTTTTCTTTAATTTGCCATGTAATTTTTTATTTCGTTTGTGTTGTACACTTCCAGTGCCAGGTCAATGGGTGGAATTTTCGAAACGGTGTAAAGGTCAATTGGGCGTAAAGGTCGGTGTAAAGTTCGGTCGAAAGCTCGGTCGGCGTAGCTCGGTGTAAACGTGAAACATTGCCTGTTATTAACGTGGAATGTTTCAATTTTACAACGAGGTCTATCACACTGAGCTGTCGATCGAGCTTTCCACCTACCTTTACACCCAACTGATCTTTACACCATTTCGAAAATATCACCCAATGCAAACGGCTCAAAGGTAATGTGGCAAATCCTGTTAAACAATAAAAACTAAGGTAATCATGTGTCTTCGCTTCTGACCAGCGATGTTAAACTTTTTCTTTCCTAGCTACCTACACATTCTTCCAAAATTTAATTTACCGCACCAATCTACACTAAAATTTAATTTACAGCACCATTCTACTGAAAGAAGAATGTGGTAAAAGAAACTATAGCCAAACCTGATTCTGAGATCCCTCCACAGCATATCTCAACGCGTTGTCGTAATGACCCTTTGCGACTTCCAACTTTTTCTGCGCAAAAGCGGCGTTACCCAGCGATCGCGCTTCCGCTGAGATTTTGTCGTCCTTCGGCCATTCAGATGGGGGACCAAAGCTGTTCAGTTGTTGCGGTGGTTTGGTGGACATTTAAGGTGCGCGTATACTCGTTCCGAGGAACGCAAAACGTTCTGCGCAATGCAGTTCCGTGACGGAACGAAAGAACAGCGGAAACGCATTCTCGCTATTCCTTCTGTTCTTTCGTTCCTTCAGCATTTCCGCTGTTCCTTGCCTGTTCCTCGAGAAATCAATGTCAGAGAAAATAAATAGAAGGGCATCCCCGCCCCGGATTTTTTAGGCTTGGTGATATGTGTTTTGCTGAGCATTTTCTGTGTCGCAATATCAACCAAAAAAATTAAAAAAAATTGTGCTCAACATGACAAACATTGAAACTGTTCAAGATCTCCTTTTGTGCGACGGCAGCACACATTTAGGGGGGGGCCGGCATTTGACAACGCAGAATAAAGCAGAAAATACCATCAGAATGCGTCGACAATGGTTGGGGAGCTGCTCTGCGTAAAATTCCCTTGTTTTCCCGACAAATTTCCAGCCAGATTTGAACAAGATAATCGAGTAAAAATTTTTATGTGGACCAATCGAAATGAAGCTGATAATCGGCATCACCTTGCTGAATCAGGCATCACACACACACACGTTATGACGTCAACGCAACACACACACACACAAGCACACAACACCACAGCGCAGCTCAGCAACAACCAACACTCACTCAGACTGCTTGTGTTTATGTAAAGCACTAAGCAGCCGGCAGCAACCGACGCAATGGGCTAATGGTCTAAGGCGTGGTCCAGCAGCTGTCGCACGCGTTGCGCACGCAGAGGTTCAAATCTCGACTGGTCACATGATGGGTACTTTTTGCTGGTTTTCCTTATTTTTTCTATGTAAATTGACGCCGTGATTTAAAAAATGGTGAATAGAATGTCACTGAAAGAACAGAACTATTTGAATTCACGCATTCAAAACGCTTTGATATGATCGCACCACAATGCAGCCAGTTCACGGCTTCGTTGTGTAATCTGTGTAAATAACGCAAATTGTAAGTAAGTCAGAAATGCCAGGGGCACTTTTTGAAGTCAAAATTAGGTTATTTGAACGACAAAGGTTTGCCCACAACTGTTTCATTTACCACGGACATGGAAGATCGCCAAGTTAGTCGTCCTGAGAAAGATCTGGGATGCTTTTTGTTGTTTCTCGACGAAAACCACGCTTATTTCGCATCGCGGTGTCAAAAAAATAAAAGTTTTGGCCTCTTCGAACTCCAGTGATGCTCATTTCAATTGAACAACCTCGAGGAACAGCACAAAAAGTCAAAATGTTTTGACTTCGTTCTTTCTGTTCCGCGGAACGTTTTTTGTTCCTTCTCGATTGCGTCAGATCGTTCCGTGTGACGTGCGTATACTCGTTTCCGCTGTCCCTCGAGTGAAGTATACGCGGGTCACCGGAAATAACCGTTCCTTCACTGTTCTTTCTGTTCCGCGGAATGAGTATACGCGCACCTTTATGCAGAATGTCGTGAGGAAGATGGTCAATTTGGAGATGAGATTTCTCATCCGTGCTAAAATCTGGAAATTTTTTAGGCCCTTGAACCAAAGACCGGTTCCAGTCAAATTTACTGCTTGGATGAATGCTTTTCTACAATGCAGTTGGTCACTGAACGTGCACACGGGCACAGAAATTGATAGAACCACGAAGTTTTGATAAAAGATCGATATGAGGAGTGAAATTTGCTCAATGAAAAGCACATACGCACATACTGTACTTATATACATATTGCATAAACTGGCTATTTTCAAGCAGTTCTTTTTTTCAAAAAGCATGAGTAGACACTTTTCTCCTGACTTTTTGCATAAACCCTGAAAGCACAGCAGATCAGATATGCTGTACTTTCAGGGTGTATACTGACGTCCAAGTGCAAAAAGGTCCAGGATACACAAAAAAGCACACGCGCGAGAAAGTCATGTTTTCGATTCACAAACGCGGGGAGCTCATTTGAAATTGGTCTGCGAATAAATATAAGCACAAAAACCTCCAGTATTTTATTTATAAATCTAGTTTTTGCTGAACACAAAGGACCCTTTCGCAGTCACGATAACAACGTCACAATTTTCGAGTTTGTTTGGAAATTTGCTGAATGTTGAGACTATTGAAAGGTTCAAATATTGTGTGAAAAACCGTTTTTTTACAAACAGCAAGAACCTGAAATCTGAAATTTGAAAACATACATAGATAATGTTAGGTGTACGTTAGTATCAGGCGCTGCCACGGGCAAAAGCTTTTTGCAAGACTTTGAGTTTGAAGTGCTGTGTGTCTACGAGGTTTAGTAAACAAATCGGAAGCAAAGCGCAATTTAAAACCACTCAAAAGTTGTTCACCAGATCGATCGTCCTGTGGAAACAACCTGCCGTAAAAATAAAATAAGCCTTTGGCATGGTAGACAAACCAGGGTTTTCAGGCTTCAATTCGGTTTTTGTTGCAGTTTTTCATCATAAAAACTTCTTCAGTTGGCTATTGGCTTGAAGCAACAGCTCTACGTTTTTTTTGTAAAAAAATGCAACCAGAAAAAACATTTGTTTCAGTCATTTTGACACCCAGTTTAGAAAAAAACTTGCGTCAAAAAAGCTGCACATCGCGCTACGAATTCTCAAAAGCAAAGCACGAGCGCCAAAAGTGCATAAATACACCGAACAGCGCAACAGACAGCAAAATAACACGCGGGCAACAATTTTTTTCGCGCACAAAAAATGACTACCAAGAGCTTGCTTTTTCTGGCATATAGCAGAATGACCAAGCTTGTGCAGTACCAAGCAGACTTTGGACTTTGGTTGGTTCGGTTCCCGTTACATTAACTGGGGCATTGCATTTTGTACGAAAACCGCGCGCATTATGTTTGTGCGAGTAGTGCTTGCTTTCGGATATGAGCGCCAAACGTATACCTTGCTTGGCACAGCGTAGTGTCCGAAGTTGACAGAAGTGGACCCCGAAAACAAAATGTCTTGGTACCTGTTTGTTTCTTTTTGTGCATAAAATGTTGCAAACTTTTCGTTTCCGTAAAAGACATTAACTTTTTTCTAGAGTGAAGGTGATGTCATGGATTCACTTTTCTGAAGAAACTGATATTTTCAAGAAATTGTGCACATTATTGTATCTTATACTCGACTAAACAAGCTGACCAATCTCAGGGTGCCCAGGCGTAAATTTCAGGCCGCATACAAAATACGCACTTACCTATACATATGCGCTTCTGTTCAGAACGGTTGTATAACGTGTGCAGGGTGTTTGCACCTTCGAGAAACGAACAGGAACAGATGTCCCGCAAAGGTTGATGGTATTCAGTTACCCTGGGCACCTTTAGTGGTCAAATAAGGAAAATTAAGCTATTGGGTATTGGTTGTAGGGCTACTGGTGGCCCTTGTGACCTTGGGGTTGAGGCTTTTTATGTTGCTGGTGATTTTTTCCGTGACGTTTTCTTGCAAAGAAACGAGACTTACCAAATCACCAAAGATGCTTCATGGCCATTATGTATCTCATGAACCTAAAGAACATCTTCGGAAAGGGACATGTGTTTATGTGTTAAAGCTCTCATAATCAGGACTTGACGTCAGAGGTTTATGCCAGTTTCGCACGTCACTTGCATAAGTACAGTACCAGCTGCAATTCTTGGCTGATTGGCGGTAAAGCCTGCCGCGCCTGCAGGCGCAGGCTCAATACAAAAGATAGCAGTGTGCCGCGCCTGCAGGCCTTGCAGGCTCAGTGCATAAGCGGTCGCATACGAGCCTGCCGCGCCTCCGCCGGCGCGGTGATTACACTGCTGCGCTTGCTTGTTTGTGTGACTTTTAGGTTTCAACATTTTATGCCTTTCTGCGATATTTGTCCGCTTGTCCGAGCAAATGCCTTGCAAAAACGAGTCCATTAAGTCCACAAAAAGTTCCATAAACTGACATTATAAATGTGATAGAAAATCAGGAAAGGCGGCAATCGGACGGAATAAGTTTCATATTTCCATGAGGATGGATCAAAATCAAACTTTGAGAGATTATAAACACAAATGCTCTAGCATTATCAACTCATATAACAATTATACTCTGCATTCCACACCAATTGACGGTGACTAACGGGTTTGTAGGTCACTGTTTGTCGTGGACTTTCCTTATCAACATTCATTCGCCCCACTCCTGCAAAGGGGCACCAGTTTGAGAACGGGACAGATGACCTTGTGCCAAAAATTGCAGCTGGTACTGTACATACACATAAGAGCCTTTAGTTGAATGAAAGGGTTATTAGAGCCTGTCGAGGGAGTCCTTTCAAAATTTCATATTGTGTTTGAACGCTTTGCGCGAGCTGGTGTGCTTAGCAGTCGTCTCCTCAACATGCAACGCATTGGAGAAATCTCAAATGGCCATTCAGCTTGAGGACTGCATGGGACCTTGAGCATCCAAAGACACAAAGCGACGCCACTGCCATTGAGTTTGTAACTTGGAACTGACAAAACCTAAAATTGTTTCATAACAACCTTATTTTCGAAGCGGGAAAACACGATGACAGCATTTTCAGACGAACCAAAATGCAATACCAGAGACGACCCGCGCGCACATTGAGGTGAACTAAAATGAATATACATAATGCATTCAGTACCAAAAGCTGCTGCTGCACGGCGCGTGATGCGACAATTTATCATTTTTGATTGTGTTACGGACGCGCTATATACGGCCTATTCGCTAAGTACATACAGTATGTACTTTTGCATCAAAAGGTTCCACGCGCGCGGTTCTGTGCGCTAATATGCCCGGCTCTGGTCGAGTTTCATTGGCCAGCTGGTGTACCAGGTTTCGTGGAACCGGTAAGCTTCAGACGCAAATTTCAAACTCGAAGCCCACCATTTCATTTGGCCGGCCTGCTCCGGAAATCCGCCCCTGTCCGTGTCGGCAACAGGAGTAAAAGATTGGGTTTAGTATTGCTTTTTTTGCGGTGGAGATGAAAAAAGTTGTTTCCAATGAGTTTGGTCTCGAAAATGAAGTGGTATATACTTGCACCAAATCAGTACATTGTAGATTAAACGAGAGCTGTGAGGGCAGACCCGGATCATACTCGAAACTATTAGGCATGCACCTACATACAGTACCACCATCGCGCGCCTGATTTTCATTTCCAAGTACATCATGCCAAGTAATTTTCAGTCATCCACTGATTCCGGAAAGATTGAATACCGCAAACCCAAGGGGAACCCCATTACATTATTCCATCTCACACAAACACACAGCAGGTACTTTAAATACAGTATCGCAAAGTTCGCAATATTGATCAAAAATTCAGTCCACAATCGAACTTGACTTCGGCCATTCGTGCTTCGATATCGTGAATGCGTTTGTGCACCGGCTCGAACGTTTCAACTTGGTAGCATTGTTCGCAGCTGAAACATCACTGAGTTTGTAATCAAACGAACCGACAGCTGATTGCCGTAACACAGGAAAACGTACACACCACCTGAATGCCAAACTTCACCAATGGTTGCATCGAATTGCAGAAGTGAAAATTGAAAAATCCGAGTGATTCCTTTGTCCACCCACAAGCAAAGATTTTTCAGGATTATCCTTGACCTGGGCCCAACTTATGTATCGCATCGCATCGCATTTTGGAACAGTTTTGCCCATCATTGACATGCACCCCTTCAAGTACAGGCATCCTTTCATCAGGGCAGATGGGTGTCAAATCAGACACGCTGCTGAATCATAGGCGGGAGCCAACCTGTTGATTTCGGGACACGCACAACGACTTTCCTTGCCCAGACAATGGCCGACCTCTGCAAACGCCGCCTCGGACTCGTAGTCCTTCAATGGGTTGTAGTCAGCGTTCATTGCGCTGTTCGCTTGTGCACCTATGAATGAATGAATGTTTGCTTACGGGTCACTTAAACATCGACATCATTTTGCAGACCATAGTCTGACATTAAATCCTACGGCAAACGAAACCCTCTGTGGCTCCTAACGTTGTTACTTGGGTAGATACTTTCCGTCTGCTACTGATTTCTTGACAACAATCACCCCACAGTTGGTTAGTCAAATGGCGCCCGAGAATGACGAGAATCACTGTGATTCCGAACACGACGGTGCGCTGAATGCGCACAAAATAAACCAACAGTAACAAAAAACGAATCACCTGGCGGGTTGTTGCCCGGATTCCAGATGTTGAATCGTTTGCGACGTCGGTGCGCCAGTGGGTTGCGATTGTTGCCGAATCGAAACGGGTCGATCAGCGGATCCAACAGATCCAGCGGGTTCGTGTCGATGTCACGTCCACCAGGGTTCAGGTACCAGTTGCCGCGACCCCGATTCGAACCCTGCTGAACTTGATTGGCCTGCGGACGCACGCCGCCTTCGCACGGCGATGGGAGATCCTGTAAGGTTGCCATCGGGGAACGCCGATTTGGGGTTTCCCCATCTGAATATAGTCTGTTCGTTGGACACCGTTGCCAAGCCACGTGAGCAGAGTTGGATTAAAGTTCTTTTTTTATTATTGAACTTTTGAATTTTTACTGTTTTTAAATTCAACCCTGCACACGAGAGCCGACACACACTGTTGAGACTGGAGGAGCCGAGTTGTGGGCTTGCCGCACTCAAACGCGTTATTTGTGTTATTCGGTTTCTGGAGGACTGGGTTGAAGTCAGTACTTGCTGTTGACACCGGCAGCACCAGAATGGCCTGATCAGGTTTGTTCGTCGATCCTGGTCCTCAGCTGCGACGACAACCCAGCCCCAACAACTCACCCGTGACCTGAACGGCATCGGACAAGGCGAGAAGCCGACACCGCCGGAGTTGCCACGTGTCACACAATCACGCATCTGTTGAATACGAAGTTCCTGAAGCAGAATTGAATGGATGTGATGAATCATACATCGGTTTTAAGCTTTTCGGTTTCCAATAACCTCGTCAGAAGAATCGGTTCTTGTGGGAGCCGGTTTCTACAAGCTTGCAAAAGGATTGCACCGCTGTCGCACGCCAAACTATGCTCCGGACACGCGCGCTTGTGATCTACCTTGAGGTTGGTATTGAACCCACAACTGTACGTAAATTGTGGCAAGAGTGCGTAGAGAATGCGGAGGGAATCAGTTTTTCTTTCCATGTCTGTTACCAAATGGAATATTCATTCAGAAAGCTCAAGGGCCTGATCAGATAAGGGCTGAAAGCTGCAGCGCAACCATCCGGACTACTTTGTTCACATTTTTACCCACAGTTTTACTTTACACGAAGTTCAATTTCATTAATTGGCTGTTCTACACGGTGTCTCGTTAAATGACTTTCTTTCTCAGGGAAGGCCCTTTTTTCGGTACATTTCCGTTGACCGCATGATGATTCATTATTATCGCGAAACTCTTTGTTTTCCAGGATTTGCCACATAGCCCTCGGGCGTTTGCATTGAATTGCCACCAGAGGCGTAAAACAATCAAACAAATCAACACCGCACGAACATTTAACACCAGTTGAAGGGGCAGCATGGTGTGGCGCTAAGGTATGTATGTATTTGTACAGCAAGGCCACGTCCGACCCAGTGCAACGGCTCAGTTATAGATTCCGATAACTCACATCACCACAGCGTTTTCGTACTACACTTTAGCGCATGAGGAAGCTTTGCTTTAGATCACTTGAAAAGCTTTAGACAAATGTGTGCCTTGGACCGAGCCAATTGCGCTAAAAAAATAAATATCGCACCTTCAGTTCATGCAGACGGCGTGCGTCGCGCCGAAATCTGTCCAGTTTGTTCTGGTCACATCGCGGCGGCAATCGGCCTCGTGCTCCCTGCATATATATGATCATTTATGATGGTGATTTGGATTGTGGCATGTGCGATTCAACGCAATAAATAAAGTTAATTTATGCTGCTGACATTTGGCCAACGACAAATTGACATTATCGTCATTGGCATCAAATTCGTGTAGTGCGAGCAGAGAACATCTTCATTTGACATTTCGATTACTTTATTCGTCTGTGTGTCCAATTTTTACAAATTGTCATTCATGTTTCAGTGGGATACTAGACGGGACCCGTGCCTACGGCCCGCTACAGCGCCGCGCCCGTGCCCCCCCCCCCCCGAAGACCCGTTAGCATACCCAAAGCTACCCGTGAAAATTGACCCGTCATAGACGGCAGGCAGCGGTCAATGGAGTGAAGCGTGGTGGAAAAGAAACGGAAGATAACAAAGGGGAAACGGAGTTAAAAATAGGAGAGGAGAGTGGAAAATGGGCTTGAGAAAGGTGGGAGGGAAGGGAGAGAGGAGGGGAGGTCAAGAAGGGGGAAAGGGAATTGGAAAAAAGAAGGAAAGAGAAGAGAAAAGGGAAGGAAGGGCGGAAACGGAGTTAAAAATAGGAGGGGGAGAGTGGAAAATGGGCTTGAGAAAGGTGGGAGGGAAGGGAAAGAGAGGAGACTGGCCTGAGAAGGACGGAAGAAAAAAGAGGAGAGGAGGTCAAGAAGGGGGAAAAGGGGAATTGGAAAAAAGAAGGAAAGAGAAGAGAAAAGGGAAGGAAGGGGAAAGGAAAGAAAAAAGGAGGGAAGGAAGGGAAAGAGAGGAGAGTGAAAATTGGAAAAAGAAGGAAAGAGAAGAGAAAAGGGAAGGAAGGGGAAAGGAAAGAAAAAAGGAGGGAGGGAAGGGAAAGAGAGGAGAGTGAAAAGAGAGGGAGGGGGCCACAGACAGACAGACAGACATACATACATACATACGCCTTCCTGTTTTAGTAGTATAGATTGTCTGATGATGCCAATTTGTTGTTGGCGAAACGTCGCAGCATAAATCAACTTCATGTATTTCGTTGAATCGCATGCCGCAATACAAAACACCCCATAATCATACATAATTCGCCAACAACCACAGATACGCCGTTGCGCAACCCAAACACTTCGTGATCGTTTGTGATCCTCGATGAATCGTTGGTTAAACAAGAACAACCCAGGGCCCAGAGAGGCTGCTTGCATTTCGTTAATTTGCACCATCAAGAAGCAAGGGTACCCGAGTGTTCAAAAGTTAAGTAGGAACCCGATTCTAGTCGAACTAACACGAACACACGTTTTTTCGTCAAACACGAAAACAGATGCCCAAGATCACATCACAGAAAACAGCAGACTCCAAATCAGAGCACATGAAAAAAACGGAATAAATAACACACTACCACCGACCTGAATAGCGTCGTTCAAAAATTGATCCACATTGTAGAACGCTCTGTAGTTGCCCAAGGTCCTCTCAATACATCGTGCCACCGGCTCGCATCCAACGGGTGTGCCCAAACGCAGCGGTTGCAACTCGGGGCCGAGTCCTTGGCACAATATTGAAACGGGGAAGCACAGGGCACATAATAGAAATAGACGGACGCCAGGCGACATTTTGGGAATAATTGGACTGAAACGTGACGAGTCATGGAGTGATCGTGCTTGTATGATGTTTTTATTATCATTATCCATAAACACTTGAGGATGATGGGTATATTTCAGATGTGTGAGCAATCACGACAAAAATTGTGACCCTAAAGCACAAATTTATCTATTCCGTTTTTAAGGGCCTTTTCTTGCAAATAACTTTGTGCTGTGCTCGCACGAATAAAATGCTGAATAGAGTTCCATCGGGCTCTGCTTGGAGCATTTTTCGCACAGGCCCTCCACCAGGGCTCTGTTTTTTTTTCGGGGGGGGGGGAGGGAGGGGGCGGTAACGGGAAAACCCCGGTGCCTACTGATGTTGTGCAATGTTGCGCGTGTGTGCGACATTGCGTCATGGTTACAAATCGCAGAGACCGCCGAAGTGGCGCAGGAGGAACACCAAGTCCCCGGGAGAAAAGCACTTGAACAGGCAGGACGTTGAAACATGTATGAAATGAAATAACCTAAAAATAAACGTTCGTTGCGCTTTGCAAACGAATTGTGCAATAATCATTGAATCATAATTTAATTACGACCTTATGGTTGTCATTGATGATTCCTTCAGAAATGTTGACGTTGAAACGCTGAAAAAACCTCTGTTGTGCTGTGTTGTCACAGAATCTTTAAAGAAGTTTCACTTCTTTTATCAATAAGCTGTCACACAGTTTCTCGCCGGAGAATAATTCTTTACAATTTGCGGTCCAGTCGCCCAGAGAAGTATGCAGAGGTCAGAAAAGATCCAGCAACCCTTGAGTTTCGGCTACCCAATAAATCCTAAATATCAAACACAGAACAAGGTATTTGCAATGCAAACACTTCGGTATTTCAATAGTTATTTCAAACAGGTTCATACTGTAAAACTGCAATCAAGGTGTATCAATGCAGCTCCTTCTTGAAATATCGAGTACAGGTAACGTTGCCGATTGTCATTTTCTGAAAGTTGCACAAATGTGACTATTGTCGCAAATTCAAAAGAATTATTTTTTGTCAGACAGTTATATATAAGGTTATAGCCGAAGAATTTAAAAACTGTCTTTTCTGTTCAAGTCATCAGTTTGCTGTCAATAACTCAAATATGGTCAATGATCACTGTTTGACGCCCGACAATAGTGTTCAGTTTGGAGCTGAAAGGGCTAAAGCACCACGTGGGACCTACAGTATGTACAAAACAAATCGATTGCCGTTGTGACTCTAATGGGTACTGGTCGCACAATGACCATATAAGAATTCATCAAATGAATCCTGATTTTCACGTTCAATCACTCTTAACCACTGTGCTATTTGTGATTCTCACAAAACATTTGCACCTGAAAATAATCCAGCACAGCACCCACGTTGCTGCGGATGTGAAATATTTTGGTGACTGCATGTTTTGTGTGCGTTCGCGCAACGCGACGTCACTGCCCTGTCACTTTCCCTCGTTACGATTCAGGACAAAAATTTGACCAATTCTTATGAAGTCATTGTGCGACCAATAGCAGGTGAGTGCTACCCGCCCGCAACGGTTGCTGGCTTGCCCATTTCGCCTACCCTTCTCAGGGAGGGAAGGATGGGTTGTAGACCCACGGCACCCCTTTGATGTTGCTCCGTCCGCAAGGTGTGGTTTATGCCAAGACATGGGTTGCTTGAAGGATTATACAGTAGGTTGAGGTTGAGGCCTACCCGTGGTGGACTTTGACAAAAACGAAACAGTTTCACACAAGCGAAAAATTTGTCGTGGTTTTATTGCCAGCCACTCTGGGTAGCCCTGACGAGGGCTGTTGGGTTAGGGTAAGTCGCCTGGTGAGGCGCGGTTGCGACGTTTCGACAACGGATCCTGCTGTCGTCATCAGGCTAATGTGTCCTCTGCGCGGTGAGTCTAACGCTTTAACCATTCGACAAAAAATTTTTCGCAAAAAAATTGACAATTTTTTTGCGAAAAATTTTTTGTCGAATGGTTAAAGCGTTAGACTCACAGCCCAACGCCTCAAGTTCGATACCGCGCAGAGGACACATTAGCCTGATGACGTCAGCAGGATCCGTTGTCGAAACGTCGCAACCGCGCCTCACCAGGCGACTTACCCTAACCCAACAGCCCTCGTCAGGGCTACCCAGAGTGGCTTGCAATAAGACCACAACAAATTTTTCGCAAAATGTCAACACACGGCCACAAAAACATTAGAGAACAGTTTCACACAAGGACACCACCCAGTCCCAGCTATAGGTACCTGGACCAACATCGTTCCACAGTCCTGTTCCCATATCCTTCTGCTAATTCGCATCGGTCGCCCGATCCTTGAGTTGATGTTCTCTTGATGCATCGTCTCGCCGTCCCACGTGATGTGCGACTGCGCAGAAAACAAGAACGATTTTTTTGGAAATATTTGCGCAACACACATTTTGGAACTGGGCGGTATTCGGGTCGGAGTTGGCGAGGGTTTCGATTTCGACCAAAGTTTTGTTTGTTCATGCAAACTGATGTTGTTCGACATCAAATATACAGCCGACCCTGTTATTATTTCAGTCAGATTATGGTTATGACGGTAAACTGAGAAGTGAAGGTCACCAGCGCATATCGACAGTCATCACAAAGAAGAAACAAAAGACGGTAAACACAAACCTTGACTTGCCCGCCCATCGGTTCGCTGTATTCGAACGGTTGATCGATTCTGAAGACAATCGTATTCGATTTGAGTGTCGTCAACGTCAGGGTCCACTGTTGAGTGGTTGGATCGTAGGCGAACGACAGCGTGACCGGCATGTTCAGCACGAGTTTGCGTAGCACGAAATTCACGCCTGTGCGCGCCAAGGGGTGCGTGATTGGAACAATGAGCAAGGAATAGAAAATGTATACCTTGCACATACACATTATACATACAGTACCAGCTGCAACTCTCTGGCAAATCTACCTTTACGCGTGCAGCACGCGTGCGTAAGCCTCAGACGCCTGCGGGCGCAATGTATAACCAGCCAGGGGTGCACGCGCAGTGCATGCATACGCATGCGTGCGCCACGCGCATTCCTTTCACTGCTTATTGCTTCGTCGCGTTACCCTTTCAAGATTCATGAAAAAAAATGACCAATGTTCCTGCAGTCATTGTGCGACCAATGCTGCATGTAGGGTGTTCGGTGCTTGCATGAGAAGCTAAAACTTGAAATACACCGAGGGTATTTTGTCTAACCGCGTTGAAACAACTCTTTCGACGATTTCTTACCCAGCTCTGAGAGGAACTCGCTGAAATTTTCCGACTTTTCCAGTTTCCATGTTCCAATGAAATCGGCGGACATTTTCGGGGCTGATTTGATAGGTATGTAGCTTCAATGTCAATTCAGATCAGCGACAGTGTATTGAAGAGTTATCGTCAATCAGGTGCATTATTTTACGATACTGTTACTTCGTGTATTTGGACTTTGCACACCGGGCCAAAAAAACCTGATCACATACCCCGGTGTCTGGATCTAAGCGAATTGCTGATAATAAGAGACGATACATTGGTCCTTTCGGTAAGTTTGGTATGATGTTATGTGTAGGTACAGAGTAAAATACAAGGGTGTACATGATAAAGTATTAGGCTAATTCTAATGCCGTCGACGCAAGTTGCGCAGATAACGTCAATTCAATGCAACCATGAATGAGAACAATGGCAGCTATAGATCTTGCGCGTCAACGCCATTAGAATAAGTCGAATGTCCGTGCTTGGTAGTGCATTTGCGCTTGACTTGGACAACAGCCAATGTTTTACAACGTGTACCCCAACTAGCCGCATTCGATGTCGTACTTTTGTATAAGCATGTCCTGTAGGTCAAAACATGCAGTTTATCACTGATAAAGATGGTAGGTATTTGTACAGTATATCTACATATAGGTGTTATCAATCACTTACAAAGCATTATGCGTGAATCTTTGGTTGTTGGGTGAAAGGAACTGAAGACCGGCCTAAATTCCGCGCAGGGAAGACGGATATACAAAAAATGGTATCTGACGGAATCTGACTGTGACAAAGTGTGAGAAGGTTACGCAAACTTGACACATTGGATGCTGATGTCTGCAGCAGGCGCTCGTGCACCTGTAAAAGGCATGCAAGCCAGCACATTGGCAGTGAAGTGACCGGGGACACGCGTTGCGCTTCACGGCTCAGGCAATGTACTGTGTGCAGTAATGTTGGTCTGTTTCGCCCTGCTTTCGCAGACAGACCGAGGCGCCAGGGCTCGTCAGTGCGAATGCCTCCGGCAAATTTGCCTCCAAAAAGCCCCACCAGCAGATCTTATTGCTCGGCTGTTACATCACTGCGTGCAAACTCATAAACACGTGTAATTCGTTTAAAAATATCTTATGAAAATATTTTCTCTAAGTAAACCCTATGCATACATAACTGTTTGACAAATTCTCGTGCTGCTGAAGTCATATTCTTGGTTGCAAAAAATTCAGTCCCTGTCGACTTGTCATGACCACCAGATCTAAATAGGTAGACTGAGGTCAAAATGGTCCCCAGTCTGTGTACGTGTTCAAAAGCATACGTGCCAAAATGCTACTGAAATATTTTACAAGTTTCCTTCATAGGAGCCAGAGCCACTATACTGTATAATATATACATACATGCTTGCAGGTACCAGAATCTTGGACCACCTTAGTGCAACTACTATGGTATTACCAAAACAGCATTCCCAAATGCTACGAGCTAATCAAATCGTTTCTGCCCGACCTCAGCCCACATTCAAACCTCATCATGCTGCATATTGCTGCGTTCGGAGCAGTTCCTTGGGCCCTTTTCACCCTCATTTCTAATTGAATTGAATTCTGTTCCGCTGAACTGAACGCTGTCCGTTGCATAATAGTGCGTGATTGTGAATGCACAAATTCAGCAACGTGATCAATTTATTGGGCACCAACCCAGGTCCTTAAAAAACCTTCTTATCCTTTATCGAAACATAAAAAATCCTTTGAACTAGATCCCGTGCAAATTTTGTTTATTTGGTTTAGTTCACCAGAACGTCAAGTGGCATTCCCACCGGTTTAGCTGATGTTTCACAGTGTATTACTCAAGAAACTTTTATCGTTCTGCCCATCATGTTAAGGTTTTCAAAAGAAAATATTCCAGTTTACAAGTTGTCCCTCCCCTTCTTACTTGTTTCTATTCAACAAAAATGAGCTCATCAAACCAAAACAGCCCTGTATGTCATGCGCTTGGCGGAGTTTTTCATTTAAGTTCCCCTCCCCCCCGATCTCGAATCAACTAATTCCCTTAACAAGGTCAAATTTTCCATTAGCAAAGGCTCACGAGGGAAGCGTTCGATTTGATAATACTATTTTTCACGGCCGGAGTATCACGATTTCCCTAAAATTTCCACTTGGAGAAGCGCGGGCGGGGCTACAAGTGGAAAACCCCGTTTTGGTGTGGCTGCAAGCCAAACGCGAGTCAACCAACCGTTAAATTGGCTCTATATGTGAACGTCCCACAATGAAAATCGTCTATTCCTATAGTATGTATGTAGTTCCTGTGTTTGTTTTGTGATATAAATGAGAAACGATCTGATTTATAATTTAGCCGCGCAGACAAAATGGCACCATGATAAAACAGGGTCGGAATTTGATTCGAAACCGAAACTGGCTTCTTTCAGTTTGATTTTCACAAGTGAGCCAGAAATGGCGAAAAGCACAACTTTTAAGCAGAACAGGAATTCTTCGAAAAAGCACCTTCCCCTTGCGTGTGTGTTCACAAACGCCAGGACACGGCACCTCGTAGAGAGCTAATAACTTTTAGTGTTCCCCGTGGTGTGTTGTGACATTTTACGCCAAAAAATTATGGTGCCCGGTGAGCCAAGTTGACGACCATTTTTCATCTCAGTGAGTTGTCAGTTTTTCGCCAGCACAAGAAATGAGCAAGTGGCATTGGCGTTTCGAAAAAGCAGCAACGCTAAACGACCACGTATGATACGCTAATGGACTCACGTGGGGCTGTGTGTTGGGAACACGTAGACTTTGAACTTATACGATGTGTACCGTATTTCTTCTAATAAACGCCGGTCCCCAATAAACGGCCGGATTAAGCTGGGGAGGGGGTTGAAACAAAAACATGCGTCTCTGATAAACGCCCGGGTTTCAAGCTGGTAAATACTGTGATATTCATTGGAGCATGCACCGTTCGTGAGAGAAGGGCGATTATATGTAAACCGCGCAACCCAAATTACCCCCGAACATTCATTGAAAAGAATAAGGTTGCAGCAGAGTTTAGGCCAGAGCGCCTTAATTTGCGTTCACACACTGTTTACCACATGCCTCGAACCTGTCGAATCCACCGAAGACGCAACTACGCTGAAAAGTCTGTTGTCTTGAATCGAAGACGAACGGGTTGCAGAGCAATTCGAAGTTCGTCAGTTTTTCTTGTCTCTACGCAGTCGATTGGTGCACCTGGTCATCATAAGTGGTGTGAGGCCTAATGTTGTTTAAGCCTGAAATAGGCCACGTCAGGCAAAGTGATTTAGCGATTCAAAAAACCACCCCCATCTAAAATTCTCAAACATCATACGAAATGCATTCCGTTTTCCCCGAACACAATCAGCAGAGACAACTTTCCACTTTGATCTTTTGCGCGTCAATTTACGACATGTTTGCACTTTGACCATAGTCAATGCGGGCGTTTTTTCGTTTCCCCATTCGACGAGAAATATGATTGATGCACTACCTTTGGGACAAACGCTCATCTTTTTTGCAAACGTGTTCTGCTGGGTGGACCGACACCAAAGCACGCCATAATATATATTTTGGGAGTGCACCACTATGAAAGCATCAACGAGCCCAGCCCATTTGGGAGGGCAGTTAACGAGTTCTTGAAACGTCATCCGTGGAGACACAACTTGTCATAAAAGTGAACCATTTTGTCGGCTTGAGTGCATTTTTTCATTAAAACGCTTTCTTAAAGTCAAGGTACCATTCCTGACCTGTAGCTCAAGTGAACGAATTTTTTAGGAGCTGTTTTACTTCAAGGAACCAAAGACATTTTACGACATTGTGACATTTTTGCCCGTACAATCCCCCGTAATCAAAAGTTGCCGGTGGTGGGATAAGAACCAGTGTGTAATTTCTAAACAGAATTGTCCCCCTCTCCCACAAAATATACAAAGCTGCAAGCCAAAGCAAACACACACACACACAATAACGCCCTGCGCGCGCCTGCTTTCTAACTGATTACACCGTGATTTATTGCAGCGTTGCTGCCAGAATTTATGTTTCGGTGCTTTGGGCGTACGCAACAACTTTGTGAGTGCTTCATGTCGGCAAAAGCCCCCATCAGACATACCCTACATAACACACATGCATAATTCGACAATATTTTATTTAGCGACAAGTACCGAACTGCTGTCAACGCGCTGTATAGGGGTCCGACACGGGATAGCGCTTATACATGGTGGGGGCTTATTTGGGAAATTGTTTTTTCTTAAATGTCACATCCGAAGTGTGTCCAAATAAGACCTCACGCGACTTATTGAGATTCTCCGGTATTATTGTAGGTACATAGATCAGCATCAAACACCGCTACCTGCCTTTTTGAGTATTTCTGAGGTTACTTATGCCACTGCTGACATGAAACGTAGCATTCTCATTAGCCCCGTGAAAACAAGAAACGTTTGCGCTGGCCCAAGTTAGGGGCATCCGTGCACCCATCAAATGTCGTTCAGATCTGAACTGACCAATCACCGCATTTTTTTTTATATTCTGAGCTCCGAACAATGATGATCATCATTACACAAGAGGGATCACAAAATCCAAAGACTAACAAAAGAAAGCTGAGCGATTTCTCCTAAGTGATCATAAGCTAAAGCCGTTAATAGATCCAAAGGACATATCACTGTCAGCATTTTTGCAGTCAATCTCAGTAGTTCGTTCATGGTCCTATTCAATTGCGCTCCTTTCGCTCCACGTCAGATTGCTCCAACGCTTCAAAGCTTCAGGCGGCCATGTTTGCGCGAGGGATTTGAGTTGATCTTGGATCTTCTCTTGAATTTCTTTACTCTATCCCGTCTTGGTGCTGTTGTTTCTTTGCGTCCAGGTGTTGAAAAAGGCTTGTTTGCGATGACTTTAGTCTCTTCTTGATTGGAATTTGGTAAATTAGTGATGTGGTGGGTAGGATCAGTAGACAAGTTTGGTATGGGTTACTGTAGTTAGTAGGGCTGGAAAGGGATGCGATGAAACTTTCGATTGAAGATTGATCGAAAAGTAAAATTCTTCGTCGGTAAAAAACCAGATTCCAATCACCGCATTTGCTACAGGTTTGCTATGCCAGAGACTCAACCCTATGTCACTTATAAAGCAGCTGGACTGTAGGGTGTGTTGTGTGAGTGCACGTGAAACGCTCGCGTCACAGCAGGAAAGAGATCGCCCCTATTCTGCGCGCACGAGAAGTTTGTGTTAAAACTGAAAGCATGCGTGTGGACTCTTTCGGGTGGTTTGCAACTTAGTTTGCATTCTGCACTGCGTTTGTGTTGTAGAGAGTGGAAAACACATTGCGTTAAATTACAGTCGAATATGATAGATCAAGGGGCGTACCAAAATGAAAAATACAACACGCGCATGTGCAATGAAAATGAGATGGCGAAAAAGTTCAATTTCCACATGAAAATCAAAAACTCCCCATCAGACTTAACTTGAGAAATATACAGAAATGAAGTTGATTTGTCTTGATTTTCGGTGCAAAACGAAACTAATTTTTGCATGCGGCATTTTCCCTTTCCGTCAGAAAATTTAGAAGAGCTCTATATTTCCGCACACTACATGCATGCATATAATCGTCATAATGCAGCAAACCTACAGTATGTATTCATGCATAATAATCTAAAGACAGAAAACCAACACAGCAACACAGTTTGCGTGTGCGTCAATAAAATAGAAAAGTGTGCCTTTTTTTCGGCGCAGCGCGTATAATCACATTGCCAAATGTTCCCAAATAAAAGTGTGTAGTGTTCAAATTCGGAGAAACGTGTCCCAGATTACCCTATACCACGTGTCACACGCGCATGTTGGCATCATATTGTTTGGTGTCATTATTCGGGCGCGGTAGGGCAAAAATGTGTACGGAAATATGAAAAATTGTGATACAATTTAGCATTTCGCTAAACTCAATGCCATTTCTTCGGTTATAGCGATTTATCCGACATAAAAATTATAATTTAGTTCTGTATTCCTTTTTATTCATCATTATATTCCGTTTAAAGCACATCTCCATAGCTGTACAAAATTCAAACAGTAACATCCACATATACTTGCAAAACAAATAAAGTTAAAAAAACACCACAATGGAATTATGTCATTTCGGAAGACTATGAAAATATTCCGAAAATTATGCATATTAGAAATCCAACATAAAATTATTATAGGTCACAGTATTTTCTGAATAGAATTTCTTTCATATATACGCACAAGACAACGAACACGAGAGTTGTACAATAGTGCAAAATTCTCTAGTCTTCAATTTAATTCTGGTGCAATACTTATTGAATATAATTCGTGCTATACAACTGCTACATTTTGTTTCGTATCGAAGTGCAGCGCCGGAAGTTTGTGGTGTAGATGCGATTCGGAACGCGATTTTATTTTAACTGTTCTAGCCACGCAAACAATTCGTCAAGCAAAAGGCCAACCCCCAACCAGCATTCCAATTCGGCCAAAATGGGCCATGTTCAAAAACGCCCCACCTCCTCAGAATATGAAGTCATTTTCAAGGCCGAAACGTGCATAAACGGTCATGCCCCATCTGTGCGCAGGTGATTCAAAATCACTATCAAACTGGGACTTTCATGCAATAAAACTAGACCCGCCCATTTTAGTTTGGCGCATAAACTGCATATATGGTCATGATGCTTCGCTTAACCGGTTAAAGTCATTTACCCCTATAATGTCAAACGTTCTGCGCTTTTTTCGACAAAAATCAGTGCGGAAGGTTGATAAAACGGGCAGCCAGCAACTGACCTGGCCTATGTACCATACACACTAAATATCACCAAAATGAAATACATGGTTAAAATGGTCGTGGTTTAACGTAACCGGTCCCAGGGCAAAAAAAACGATAAAGGGCGGAATAAAACTAACGAAGAAAAATTGCTGGCTACTATGGAGTTTACCTGTCATAACATATGAATATGCATATAGATATGCGTCCACATAACATTCCTCCCCGCTTTGATTCTGAGAAGCGCACAGAGAATCAAGAACAGATTTTATGGAAGATACTGCATACAAATGACTGTTGTTCGGTTTTGCATAAAAGCCTTTTTGCAGTATATTTTTGCAGGCCGATGTGACTTTTCGGAATCCGACAAGAAAACGGTGAGAAATTACTTGAAGCCGAAAATTCTGCCCAGACGACTGATTAGGTGCCGCATAAATTTCTAAGCAACAGAAATTTTGCGAAAAATATCCCGCGCAGCACTTGGGAAGTACCGATACAAAACAAGCAATGTAAGCCCGCAGGACGAAATAAGAAGCGCCGCGTTCAGGAACAAGATGGAGTAAGATAAATGTATAACACGAATGTAATGAAAGAGAAAACGAGTGTCACATAAACAGATATGTAGAAGCAGAAGGGAATGGAAGATTTCAGATTGTAATATCAAGCAAGAAGCCGTTTCTAACAAAACTGGAATAAAACAGAAACTGATTTTCAGAACATAGATGAAAAGACATGCCGGTAGCAAACCTTGTGATCAGGTTCGAAAGCAGGTAAAAATAGATTTCGTTGAAAAAAAACCGTGAACCAAATTTACTTCAGCCAAAACCGATCACAAGGTTTGTAACGATCACAAATATTCGTTATATTGTGGTAGGTTTCTCATTCCGCTGCCTAATTAATTGTTACAGAAGCAGGCTAGTTCTTCGAACAAGGCGGCCGGCAACCGGCGCAACCCAAAGTCAACAAGCCCCGCAGCTGGCTCGTGCACGATTCGAATGTTTCACAAATGTCACACAAACTGGGCCTGCCCGTCAGCTGCCTGGCTTGATGCATGTCTCGACTTCTAACTGAAGTTTGAAGGTGTCTGTAGAAACGGAAAGGCAACGAAATACGATATTAGAAACTTACCACGTTATATCTAGCATAACATGCGCACTGCACAATGTGAAATCACAAAATTCCGGGATAAATATGAAGACTAAATCGCAATATATTTGTAGGCACACCGTATCATATTGTATAAAGTATTGTGACATCAAATTTACGCTTTGTTTCTAAACAGTACAATAAGAAATGTTCTGGCACAGCAAATAATAACATTAAAAACTCAATTCGTTTGATTGAGTCAACTTGCATGTTCAAATACGGTTCTTGACAAAAAATCCTAATTTGGCCAAAACCCGAGCACAGGAAAACTTTCGATCGTTGCATTTCGTGAAATAAAAGATGCCGCATGTAAAAAAGCTTATATTACTGTCGTCAACCAGGATGGTCAACTTCCATGCATAATTTCTCACGCTCATCTGCTTGCGATCACGACGTCAGTTGACCACTTAAGTTGACGACTTTACCATTAGCCTGGCCCTTGAAAACGGCAACACAAAAAAATCTGCTACGGTTCACAGTGGACTACGCGGGATCCCGGAGTACGCATCACAGAATACAGGCCACAACCTATCAAAATTATTATAATGGTACCTTAGTGAGACTCAGATCAAGAAAATATGAAACTAGATGAACGACAAATAGAGACCGCCTGGGCTTGGTGGAACAAAGTAGGTCAACGACAGGCAAAACGTTCATCAATAAAGGAGTTGTCTTTCTGGCTTAATTCCACCCACACCCAGGAGGCCACCGCATAAACCATGTCATGCAATTTCGGCAATGATTGCTGGCAACACACACACACATTTTTCAGTGAAACATCAGCCAGTTGCTCGAAAACAAAAACACGCGAGCTTTATACAGCCGGTGCGCACAACCGGCTAGCTGGCTGCTGCTTCAGAAACATTTTGATGCCAGGCGAAAGTCAAGCCCAACAAACACCGATCCAGATGCCAACAAAGTGTAGACCGGTCTACTATGCCAAAGTTTAGAACAAATGGCCCCACCCACCAAATATACAATCTAACTATGCAGCGACGCCCGGATCCACAAAGGCGTCGTCCATTTTGGGCCTGATGGGTCGACGACGTTTCTTCCCGATGGCAAGACTTCCTCCGCCAGCTCCACTAACGGCCGTTTTATTTTTGTCCACAAAATAGTCCCATTTCAGGCCTTCGTCGTGCAGCTTCTGCAAGCACAAAGAAAAAGGGGCGTCAACGAACGTTTATTAATGTTTCACCCCACAAGGAGCTTGTGTGTCGCCGGGCTGCGTGCACAATTTTGATTTTCTGATGATCATACGCGGTCGTTTCATATGTCTAATTTGTTTTTCACTGGGAGGCACACAGTTGTGGGAACGAAGATCAGCTCAAATCACGATATCATTATTTTAAACACGAAACATTTTCAGAGAACAATCGCTGGTTCCGTAAGAAAGATGTAAATTGCGAGAGTTCACTAATTTTTTTCAGCGCAGTGAACGCACTTTCACAGGCATGCGGGTCCAAAGTAAACTGCGCAAGCTTCATCGTTACCGACAATAAAAACATCGATTACCCAGCTCAGCCGAACCTGTCTATCCAATGCCAACTGTCCTTGTTCATCACCCATCAACTGCTTGGCCTTCTCCGCGAATTTATCCTTCTGTCGTTGAATCAACTGATTATTTTGTTGCACCTGCAGCAATAATGAAAGAACGATAATGGGCGCGTCACTTTTGGCTGCGGCGAGGAAGAACAATAATCGGTTAATCAGCGCCCCCCAATCAATGTCAGCCTACCATTTTTTCCGCTTCTCCATATTTCGGCGGGTTCGCTTCGGGATCATAGCCCAACTGTTTTAGCATCGGTGCTATTTCATCCATGTCATTTTGGACGTCTTCCGGATAGAAACCAACCTGTAAAACAAAGACCTCAATTTTTTACATACAGTGAGATTACGTTTTTTCATGTGTCCCGCCTCGGACCAGAAACCAATCGATCATTTGGTGGTGAGGCAGGTTTTTTAGATGGAAAACCACGCATTTGAAATGAAAAAAAAACATTTTTTTCTTCTTCCGACCACATTAATATCAGCATAGGATAACCAAGCAAGAGTTTCCACTTCAAAATCTATAAACTGAATATACTTCGGTCGACGATCTTTGCGATTCTTTTAGCACGTGTCAAACCTATACTAGCTCGGCCCATCGAAAGAGAAATGCTTCTGAAACACGAGATGAAGACAACAATTAAAAATGTTTTGCTCGTATATTACAAGCACACAGCACAATTCCACGAAGCTCCTATGTAAGACTTTGCTGCACGATGATAAAAAAGTAAATTTTCCACTTCAAAATACCCTATCCTGTTAAACATGAATATACTTGAACACAATGTGGATGAGGACGAAAATCTTTGACTATTCTTACGAAAAAAATAAAGCAAGAAATTCAATAAACAAGTCATTTTTTGCGAATTTGTCAACCCAAAACAAGCGCAACGGAACTTGCCCATTTAACGAGTGCCTCCGTGTTGATCGGTTTGATGATTTGATCGGTGCTTCGTTCGACATTCGACACAGAAACTTTGTCGCCCACGAATTGTTCGTGATGCAATACGTTCGGGTCCCAGGGCAGGTCGAGAAAGTCGAGAATCTCGCGCATCCATTTTTCTGGCTGAAACACAAAAAGAATGATGTTTTCTGCTGGCGTTTAGCGACTTGTTTCGCAGCGCGGGGGGCCGCCAATTTTGGGCACTTTTATCGAATTTTTTTCAAAGCGCAAAGTGCAGACATATTGGACTGGCTTTCGACGAAAGAACCGGTGGCATCGTTACCCCAACGATGGTCAAGTTCGTAGGAATAGTTTGCATCGTTTTTTAAGATCCCATTCTCTCCGATCAATGAACTTGCCTGTAAGACCAGTTGCTCGTAGTAGACCGGAAAGCACACGTCCGATCCCACCTTTTGGCACTGGTCGTACATGGTTGTAATGGCGGCGTTCCATTTCTGAAAGTTTTATCCGATGTTCAATGAAGCTGTTGTTCTTTTGGGGATTTTTTGATCTGATCTTTATATGTGGTGTGGAATCGTAAAGATGGCAATCTTAAAAAATAATTTAGTGGCAAGAAAAACCATTGACTTCACCACAGAAGAATTATTCCAAAAATATTCGCACAAAACCAGCATAGTAAAACCAGCTTTACAATTGAAGCGTGGCCGTCAAAAATCCCGAAGCACAACAGACCTGTAAGCACTGTCTGGGATTATTCAAATCAAATCCAGTGATTGTCACCTTCCGCGTGATTATCGAATGCACGGTCGCGCGACCGTCTCGGATCATCAGCAGAAATTTGCCCTTGGGAAACAGCGTGTTCAGATATTCGGATGACTTCAGCATGAAAGGGTCCTTGTTGCAGTAGCGCTCCGACGGTTTGCCTGAATCAGGAAGGGGGTAATGAAGGGACGTTCTTGCAACAGCTGGACGGCCTTGCACCATGGATTTTAGATATCTTTGACTCTTATTCGTACAGACCGTACCGGGTGCCTATAGTGCAGTGGGCAGGTAGGTCGACGCTCCATCCTGTTACAGTAGACAAGTTGTCGCCCCTCGCCTGTTACAGTAGGTAACAATTGTTGGTGTCAAAATGTCCTAAAATCTGTATTTTTCAATCCATTGATTGAAATTGGTGAAAAACCGCGGGCTACGCGTCAAATGAGCTTTTTGGGGTATATTTTCATCAATATTCAGAGCTAACAAGACAAATATTTCGGTTTCCCCCATCAGCAGCTCGGAAAACAGGTTGGTTCGGGCTGCGGCCCAATTTGGTGGTGCAGTAGGCTGCCAGCCGTCCAAGTGGCCACACCACTGCATGATATAAGCGGTCGCAGGCCAAACTGTACAGCAAACCGCAGTTCTCGAAAACAGAGTGCAAGTGCAAGTGCACATTCTGTCGCCATTTCATGGAGCAACTATCATGACCAACGACAGCCCGAACACGACCAAACACCCAACCCACTCACCGTGCCTGACAATCACTTCAGTAATGAAGGCACTGATGGCTGAGTTGAGCACAATTTCGTTGATACCCGCTTCCTTCAGTCGTTTCTTCTCCTTCTCACTGCGGAACCACTGATTTCGCATGCCGAGGATTCGGGGAAGGATTCTGTAACGATTGATTCCAAGAATATTTCAGCCTCGCAATGCCGCCAGCATCATTCATTGGATAAAAAAACTTGAGATGCGAGCGTCTTTACGTGCCTCGCCTTTTAGTGAGACAGAACGTATTTTAGATTGCCAATGCTAAAACACTAACACTATTTGACTAAATGTTTCGCCAACACCGCATTAAGCGCAGATAAAATACCAGACCAATTCCAGGGATAGCAACTTGGATTTGGACAACAAAACACAAAGACAAACAAAAAGGTTTTTGATCACAAGCATTAACAAATCAGAACACAACAACCTGATAACATGTTTGCGTGTGGCACAAAGCCATTAAATTTGCGCCAATCAATCTTAACAATCAAAATCTTCAAGTCAACCTGGTTTCCTCTCCACATCTAACAGCCGGGTGCGAGTCTAGCATTGCGCGCATCAATGTCGTCCCGGATCGAGGCATTCCGCCAACAAATATAAAAGGCATCGACGACGGTTTATAATCGGGAATCGACTGTTCGAAGACATTCGCAGCGTCGTTATTATTGATTTCGGATAGAATCACCGAATTCTGATTGAGGGCGTCCGGCCCGGATTCTTGTCTGTATTGATATGCTTTTTGATCGACGTCCAACGGCGTCCTCTGATTGGGCCTTCTCACTCTGTCTTCATTATTGTAGTCATTCAATAACGTCCTGCCGCCTGTTTTATGTTCGGGTGCGCACCTTTCAGCCGACAGATACAACGTTGAGACCACGCAGAAACAGACCAGTAATAATAGCGTGAACCAGCTGCCGGTGGCGCCCAATTGGCGCCGGAATGAGAAGAATAGGGAAGGCATGAGATCGGATTTGAAGAAGCCACCAGTCTGCTGATGATGATGCTTCTTCGGTGAGCACGAAGGTCGTGCACTACTGGCTGCTGTTGCTGATGCTGCCGGGCTCATTCACTCAAACGGTCGGACTCCGGCGCTGCCAAATCGCTTGTCCCCGCACACCGCACGGCGTTAGATTTTGTTTCGGTGAAATAATTTAATTTGTCTTGTTGCGCTCTGAAAAGAAAGGCGAAGAGGTGTAGTACAATACCGCCGGCGCAGACTCTATTAATTGACCGATTTCTTTTTGCGAGCTGCATTCCCGGCGCGGTGACTGTTTTAGAATTTCGGTCAAGCAGCAGTAGCGAGGTGATTTTTCCACACGGTATTTTTAAAAGCAAGCATGCAAAAATGCAAGCATCCGAAAATTCGGACCGGGAATTCGACAGACTGAGACCAATGTTGAGGTACTTTGGAGGGGGGATACCTACTGCACCGGGCTCGGAGAGGGAGGATACCAACCGTACCAGCGCCGATGGCCTGGGGGGTTATGTATGTACATGTACCGTACCTCAGTGTAGTGGCAGGCCTATGTGTGGGATGTAAGTATGATGCGGGGTTGGGACCGGAAGCGCGAGAAGTATGATTTTGGTCACCCAAAAAGGCGAAAAAACACCGTTTTTGTGATACAATTTTGGCCAAAAAATGAGGTAAAAATAGTACTTTTCCAAATTTTCGCCGAAATTCGCCTAAAAATAGGTATTATGGGTGGTTTGCGAGCGGAGCGCGCAATTTTTGGGAAAATAAGGTCGAAAAACACCGATTTTTGCCTTAAAAAGGTATAAAATTGCTTGTGAGATGTATGATTTGGAGTTGTGAGAGGTAAGTACTCAACCCCCTCCTCGGGTTTTGTGGTAGGTAAGTACTGAGAGGGGGTAATCCCCCCAGTGCTGTGGCTGGGGGGGTGGGGGGTCCGCCCAATGGTACCCTACCCGCCCCGGCCTGGTACGCTACCCCCCTACCCGCCCC
This sequence comes from Rhynchonema sp. JSB1_4, assembly GCA_030248065.1. Lineage (NCBI taxonomy): Eukaryota > Metazoa > Nematoda > Chromadorea > Monhysterida > Xyalidae > Rhynchonema > Rhynchonema sp. JSB1_4. The sequence continues at coordinate 68,587 of JASAMV010005841.1, forward strand.
GCTCTGGTACCCTACCCCCTACCCAGTGTAGTTCCTGAGGGGAGGGGGGAACCCCCCTAAGGTACACTAATTTCCCCGACCAAGGTACACTAGTACACTAATTTCCCCTCCGGGCAGGGTAGTACTTGGGGGGGGTGGGGGGGGGTCCCCCAAATTGATCTATCTATCGTCAACACTTATGGGCAAATCTATCTATCGTCAACAAATTCTGGGAAAAATCTATCTATCGTCAACACATTTCGACCCCAAAATGGGCATTTTTGCCTCAAAATGGCTCCAAATCGGTATTTTTTGTCCCAAATAGGCAAAAAATCGCGCGCTACGCGCATTTTCATTAATATTTACACATTATTACCTACTTTGTATAATACTATACCTTGATTTTTGGCGACCCCCCCCCACCATCTATCTATCGTCAACAAGTTTGGGTCGACCCCCCCAGATTTCGGACTTGGGTCATCTATCTATCGTCAACACATTTCGGGTCCCAATCTATCTATCGTCAACACCCTGACCAAGTACTACACTGCCTCCAGGTACACTAATTTCCCCAATTTTTGCCTAAAATGGCCATTTTAGGCCTAAAATGGGCATTTTTAGGCCTAAAATGTGTCATTTTCAGGTCAATGTTCTCAAAAATCGCCAAAATACCCTTTTTGTGAAGAATTTTTTTCCAAAAAGGGGTAAAAATAGGTACACTAACCGCCTCAATTTTTGCCTAAAATAGGCAATTTTAGGCCTAAAATTGGCATTTTTAGGCCGAAAATGGGCGATTTTTAGGTCGATGTGGTCAAAAGTCGCCAATATACCCTTTTCATGGAGAATTTTTTCCAAAAAGGGGCAAAAATCGGCTAAATTTTCTACCTCAAAAAGGACTTTTTCCTGAATTCGGGTCTCCCCCCCAGGGAGGTACCGTAAAAACCTAAATACAGCCCCCCCCGTAATACAGCCCCCCAAAAAGGGGTCAGTGAATTAATAGAGCCCAAGTAACATCCCTTATACTGTAGTGTATTAAGGCTTGATAGTGGTGTACAGGTGCATTTATGCACGTTTGTTGTTCGTTCAGAGCACATAATACGCCTCCTATTGACGAATAGACACGAATAAATGCGATTACAAGCGAAAAAACATCCTTTCAAACCCCTTTTTAGGGTTTTTGGAGGGTATTTTTGGGAACAATTTTTCAGGTTCGGGTCAGTGAATTAATAGAGGCCCCCCCCGGAATAGAGCCCCCCCCCGTAATAGAGCCCCCCAAAATGGGGTCAGTGAGTTAATAGAGCCCCCCTTTCTATTTAGGTTTTTACGGTACACTCACCGCCGCACGGAAAAAAGGGGTAGGTACACTAACCGCCGCGCCGGACCAGGAACTACACTGCCCCGGAGGGTACCTTGCAACCATAAATTTATGGTTTTTATAGGCAAAAATGGGTGTTTTTCGACCTCAAAACCCCAAAAATCGTGCGCTCCGCGCGCAAACCTCCATATAATAGCTATTTTGGGCAAATTTTCGGCCAAAATGCAAAAAAGTACCATTTTTTCGGCCAATTTTGCAGAAAAAAAGCATGCAAAAACAATTCCGGGCCGGAGATTTGGGGGGACCGGGCCGGGCCGGGCCGCCCCGCCCGGTCCGGCCCGGTACGCCTAAATTCGAACGAAATTACCATTTTTTGAACCAAAATTTTCAAGATTTTTGCGCTTCGCGCAATAACATTTCCTTGTTCTTGATCTTTTCAGTCATCGTTTTGAAGAAAGAAGCAGTGGTGTAGCTACCCATCCCATACCCAGGGCCAGGCCCTTGCAATCAACCCACTGTACCACACCACCAACAAAGCCTGCCTGCAATCAACCTACCGTAAAAACCTAAATACAAGGGGGCTCTATTAATTCACTGACCCCATTTTCAAAAAATTATTTTCGTTTCTCAGCGAGAGCGTTCCAAATCCGGTGTTATTTTCGATCGATATTCCGAGGGGGGCTGGGCTCTATTCCGGGGGGGGGGGGCTCTATTTAGGTTTTTACGGTACCGTATTGTCGGAAATAGAACCCGGGGGGTCTATTTTTTCACTGGGGTCATTTTGGGGGGGTTCAATTTATGGGGGTCAATTATTGGGGGGGTTATATTTTTCATTTGGCCCCCGACGAAAAAAATCATTGTTAATAATGCCCATAAAAATGGGTTGTTTTCAGTATTTTCTACCTTTAACAGCGTTAATTATGCTTAAAAAGCCGTATTCTGCTGAAAACACTAATTTCCCCAATTTTTGCCTAAAATGGCCATTTTAGGCCTAAAATGGGCATTTTTAGGCCTAAAATGTGTCATTTTCAGGTCAATGTTCTCAAAAATCGCCAAAATACCCTTTTTGTGAAGAATTTTTTTCCAAAAAGGGGTAAAAATAGGTACACTAACCGCCTCAATTTTTGCCTAAAATAGGCAATTTTAGGCCTAAAATTGGCATTTTTAGGCCGAAAATGGGCGATTTTTAGGTCAATGTGGTCAAAAGTCGCCAATATACCCTTTTCATGGAGAATTTTTTCCAAAAAGGGGCAAAAATCGGCTAAATTTTCTACCTCAAAAAGGACTTTTTCCTGAATTCGGGTCTCCCCCCCCAGGGAGGTACCGTAAAAACCTAAATACAGCCCCCCCCGTAATACAGCCCCCCAAAAAGGGGTCAGTGAATTAATAGAGCCCCCCTAAGTAACATCCCTTATACTGTAGTGTATTAAGGCTTGATAGTGGTGTACAGGTGCATTTATGCACGTTTGTTGTTCGTTCAGAGCACATAATACGCCTCCTATTGACGAATAGACACGAATAAATGCGATTACAAGCGAAAAAACATCCTTTCAAACCCCTTTTTAGGGTTTTTGGAGGGTATTTTTGGGAACAATTTTTCAGGTTCGGGTCAGTGAATTAATAGAGGCCCCCCCGGAATAGAGCCCCCCAAAATGGGGTCAGTGAGTTAATAGAGCCCCCCTTTCTATTTAGGTTTTTACGGTACACTCACCGCCGCACGGAAAAAAGGGGTAGGTACACTAACCGCCGCGCCGGACCAGGAACTACACTGCCCCGGAGGGTACCTTGCAACCATAAATTTATGGTTTTTATAGGCAAAAATGGGTGTTTTTCGACCTCAAAACCCCAAAAATCGTGCGCTCCGCGCGCAAACCTCCATATAATAGCTATTTTGGGCAAATTTTCGGCCAAAATGCAAAAAAGTACCATTTTTTCGGCCAATTTTGCAGAAAAAAAGCATGCAAAAACAATTCCGGGCCGGAGATTTGGGGGGACCGGGCCGGGCCGGGCCGAGCAGCCCCGCCCGGTCCGACCCGGTACGCCTAAATTCGAACGAAATTACCATTTTTTGAACCAAAATTTTCAAAATTTTTGCGCTTCGCGCAATAACATTTCCTTGTTCTTGATCTTTTCAGTCATCGTTTTGAAGAAAGAAGCAGTGGTGTAGCTACCCATCCCATACCCAGGGCCAGGCCCTTGCAATCAACCCACTGTACCACACCACCAACAAAGCCTGCCTGCAATCAACCTACCGTAAAAACCTAAATACAAGGGGGCTCTATTAATTCACTGACCCCATTTTCAAAAAATTATTTTCGTTTCTCAGCGAGAGCGTTCCAAATCCGGTGTTATTTTCGATCGATATTCCGAGGGGGGCTGGGCTCTATTCCGGGGGGGGGGGGGGCTCTCTTTAGGTTTTTACGGTACCGTATTGTCGGAAATAGAGCCCGGGGGTCTATTTTTCACTGGGGTCATTTTGGGGGGTTCAATTTATGGGGGGTCAGTTATTGGGGCGAGGTTATATTTTTCATTTGGCCCCCGACGAAAAAAATCATTGTTAATAATGCCCATAAAAATGGGTTGTTTTCAGTATTTTCTACCTTTAACAGCGTTAATTATGCTTAAAAAGCCGTATTCTGCTGAAAACTCAAGCTTAAACAACGTTTGACACAACAACACAGCTTTACCATACCACTAATCTGTGGTACGGTGAAGGTTGGGGTGGCGTTCTATTAATGGGGGGGGGGGTCAAGTAATGGGGGGGGGGTAGTTTTGATTTCGAGCAGAGGTGGGAATCGGGCCGGGGTACCTCGGCCCGGCCCGGCCCGACGAGGTCCGGGGGTCGGCCCGGGCCGGCCCGGCCCGACAGTTCGGGCCGGGAAGTCCGGCCCGGCCCGGCCCGACTTGGAAAAAAGTCGGCCCGGCCCGGCCCGGCCCGATTTTTTCGGCCCGAGTTTTTTTCTGATGATATTTTGAAGCAATTTTTTGGTGCAAAAATTACAGTTTTTTGTTTAAAAATACCTGATAATCATGGAAGTCGGTACTAATTTGCAGAATCGAGAGAAATTTTGGCAAATTTAGCCTAAAAAATCACGATTTTTTATTGGAATTGGATCATGTCGGCGGGCCTTTTCGGGCCGGCCACCCCGGCCCGGCCCGGCCCGACATTCCGGAAAGTCGGCCCGGCCCGGCCCGGCCGTTCGGGCCGGAAACCTCGGCCCGGCCCGGCCCGAACATCGGACCGGGCCGGGCCGGCCCGATTCCCACCTGATTTCGAGCCATTTAAGGGGGGTTCAATTAATGGGGGGGGGGGTCAATTAATGGGGGGTTCTATTTCCGACCATACGGTACCTACCTACCTACTGGACCGACCGGCCGAGCTAGGGGGGTCATCCGGGAACAAAATTTTTATGTATACATATTGATGAGAATATACTCTTAAGCGCTAATTTCGCGCGTCACACGCGATTTTTCGCCTGTATGGAGTGAAAAATACCGATTTTAAACCATTTTGAGCCAAAAATTTTACCTACAACTGTACCAGCCGGGGCGGCGACTTACGTACTGCATCAGGATGGCGCGTCAATCTACCTACCTACCCCTTCCCCCCAGCTGCACCAGTGAAAACAAGTATTCTGCAGAAAATTTTCGAATTTTTTTCAGCTTTTTGGACTTTTTCAGTTTTCGGCCCTTGAAAATTGGCTGACCGGGCCGGGGGCCGGGCCGGGCCGACCTCAAATTTCAAATTTCAAATTT